>RJWT010000027.1:0-125044 GCA_004365215.1 Cuniculus paca
CTGTCTCTCATCCTTGCAGCTAGATTGGTTCCATGAGACCTCTGTGAAGAAAGCCACAAGCAGGACTCTGGGGAAAGAGCGCTGTTGTATCAAGGGTAGGAATGGGAAAAACACAGTCAGCTGGGCCCGGCCTTTCCATCTTCTCTTGAACGCTAAAGTGATGTGTGTAGTTGGAACCAGCTGTTTTCAGTCAACAAGTAACCAATGTGCTGAATGGCTGGATTTGCTCTCTGGAACTCTACTCAGACTTCCTCCATTTAGTAAGGCAAAAAAGTTAAATCCCATTTCCCAGAATTTCTTGCTACCATGTTCTACATATAAATTTGTCTTCACCAGTGAGATGCCCTTAAAAGAGTTCACTGTAACTGAGTTAGGAAATGATAAAAGAATAATCAGAAACAAAGAAACTTGCACATCTCACAATGGGATGGGAATTTGAACACCTCTACAAAGAAATGTTAGGAAACAGATACATCTTTATGGTTCTGCAAACAGACTTACCTTTAAAAAGGTAAGTCTCACTGCTGGGACACAATATCTGACACTTACATCTTAGGGAGAAGAGGCCCATTTCAGCTCACAACTACAGTCTGACTGGGTGGCTGGCACTCATACAGAAAGTATGCCATGTAAAAGCTGCTCATGCTATATAGCAGCCAGGAAGTACAGAGCACAGGGAGATGCTGGGGAGGGAGATTAAACTCTTCCAAGTCACACCCCCAGCAACTTGTTTCCCTTGACCAGGCCCCATGTCTGAACAGCAAGTCAGCTGTAAACCCCATAATTCACTCACCTACCATGAGCCTCACCTGTCAGGACCTGAGGCCTATGGGGGAACGTTCATAATCTAAACAATAACATTCCACTCCTGACCGATGAAAGACTCATGCACCTCTCTTTATACAGCGTGCATTTGGTTCAACTCTAAGAGTTTCTGGAGTTTTAACAGTTTCAAGTCCAAAGTCTCCTCTGTGATTCAAGTCAATCCCTTACCTGCAAGTCCCTATAAAAATCAAAAGGAAAAAAAAATCAAAAATAAAGTTAAACACTGGCGACATACAGTGGCACAGGTAAACACTTCTATTCCAAAAGAAAAGAACAGATACATATGAAGTAATAAGACAGAGGCAAGACAGAAATCCAGCAGAGCAAACACAAAATCTTATAGCTGCATGTCTACCACCCTGAGCAAAGATGTGCACTCCTAATGGCTTGGTCTGTTCTGCCCTACAGAATTGCTGGTCACAGCCCTCACAGCTTCCTACTTGGGATGGCTTTTATCACTGTCTATGGCTTTGTTTGGCAGATGATCCTGGCATCTCCATCTTCTTGTGGTCTCTGTGGCATTTTTAGCTTCATTCTCAGCTTCATGGACAGGCTTCTGAGAGACCCATTATCTGTCCTTCCAGGCCTCCTTCTGAAATCTGGGTAGAAGTCTCCCTGACCCCAAAACTCTTGTTTTCTGCATGCCAGTAAAAGCAGAATCACATGCATGACTCTGAGCTTTGCCTGAAATTTGAGCAGTAGCTGCCCCTCACCCATCATGGCTGCAGAGGCCTCTGAATGCCTGAAGAGCTGAGCTCTGGAAAACTGCTCCTTTGCTAACCCTGAATGAGTTTGGTTTCCTGGGGTCCTCTTTTCAAAGCAAAGTATGTTTGTAATTTTTGTGATTACTTTTGTAATTTTGAGCTTGTGAAGAGCAGGGTCTTGCTGGTCACAGGATTCCCTCAAGGCATCTGTTTTTTGTCCTGTGGTAAAGTACTTGGCTTCTTTTTCATCTCTTCAGCAATCTTGCTCTTGGAGGCACCTGTTATGGTTGATACATTGTGTCAATTTGAGAAGTTAGAAGTTTAACTAAGATATTCAGCAGGGAACCAGGATCTTTTCTTTGTAAAAATCCTCATCTTGTGCAAGAGGAAGGCATAGAGATTTCCTGAGTGCTGTATCTGCCCTGGGGGTTGGGGGGCTGCCTGTGAGGAGAAGAGGCTTGCTCCTCCCTTTTGTTCTGGCTACTTTTGCTGGCTGCTGCCTTGAAGTGTTGCCCCTGTGCCCTGCCACCCTGCCTTGGAGCCAGCTGATTATGGACTGAAATCTCCAGAAACTGTGAGCTAAATAAACCTTTCCTTCCTTCACTTTGGGTGTCAGGTGTTTTGTCTCAGCAAGGAGAGAAAAGTAACCAAGACAGCATCAGCTTTGCAGGTGCTTTTATCCTGGTGTAACTGAAAACTTTTAAAATCAGCTTTTTGCTACTATTTCTCAGTGTAGCTCAAATGAAAAGCAGATATATAATATCCATTCTACACCCTGAATATTGAGCTGCCTTGAAATTTCCTCTGCCAGATTAATTAGTCTGCCACCCTTCATCTTGATCTCTGCAAAGTCTCAAGACATGAGCAAACTGTAGACAAATATTCTGCCAGGGAAGACACACGTGGTCTGGCGTACAACTGTCAATGGGATCCTGTTCTCAACTGAAACCTTCTGAACCTGGTCTCTACCAGCTTCATTTTTATCATTCTTTCTGTTCTTCTGAGGTCCAACAAAGTACCCTATCAAATTTGGCTTATAGTACTCTAGGATTTCTCCAGCCTCATTTCCAAGCTTTACCAAATTCCTTTCCTTAACCAGTCCAAAAGTTTCTAAACAACATGTTCACATACAATCACACTTTTCCAACACCGAAATCAGTCTCTGAGGCACAATACCTGACACCTACAATGTAAAGGAGGAGAGATTAATTGTGCCTGATGGGTATGGTCCTTGGTCAATTCATTCAACAGCAGGACAGCACAGTAGAGGGGTCTGGCAGAGCAAAAGCTGTTCCTTTCATAGTGGCCAGGAAGTAGAGAGAGAAGGGAGCAGCTGGGGAGGGAGAGGCCCTTCCCAGTCACCCTATCGACCTCCCTTCCTTGACTGGGCCTCCAAGCTGCAAGTCAGCTATGTCATCCCCATGGCCTAATCCTGTTCCAAAAGCCCTGCCTATGAACACAGGTGGCCTGTAGCAGGTATTCTCAGTATAAACCACAGCAAGAGGTAAACATGCATTTGTTTATAAATGAATTAAAGTTTTATTTAGCCAGTAGATCTAAGAGTGAAAATGTACCATGGCAAAGAGGAGTTTTGATTTCCTGTTGATTTCCCACTGACACAAAACTAGTTACAGGAATGCTAAAAAGATGTTTTTAAAAAAAGATTAGCTAGAAATCATCTCAAAACAACATAAATTTTAGTAATATCCTCAATTTCATGAAAAATGTGGGAAAATGTGTTGACTTTTCACAGGAGCCTAGTAGTCTTAAAAACACCTAAAAAATCATTATATATACAATTACAAAGTACTCACATAGAGAAATAGAGGTAGGTCAACATTTACTGCATAGAGCGACATTTTCAAAGCGATCCTCTATCAAATGTTTCTGTAATTTATAATTTATTTAATTAATAGACAATTTCAATTGTTTTCTTATCTAACTTGTCCAAAATACATGATACCAGTCCCACAAATAGATACGGAGCAACTCGTATGTCCCAGCTTATACTGAGGCACTGCAGATGCAGCGTTGAATGAGATGAATACGATCATTGCTGAAAGCGCTGAGCCGTCCCGGGAGAGGGGCTCGGCGGAAGCGTTGCTGGATCGCTTCCTACAGTGCAGCCCAGCCCTGTGCTCCTTACTGGGAATGCAGAGCCACCCCGAGCGGGAGAAGCCCCCACAGGTCCAGCTCGGTTCTCCCGTGCCTTGCTTCAGTCTTTGTGCTAAAAAATATTATGGAAACAAATTTACAAACTGAAGAATATTACGTTTACTGTGCTGTTTTTGTATGATTTTTCCACATATATATTGTGAGCAAATATTTCTATTTTAAATGAAATCTTCTTAGATATCTATATACTGGTAATGATGAGTATTCTGCACGGTTAAAATAAAAATTAAGCCCAAATTAATCACACAACTCCCTTGTTCTTATCATTACTTAAATCTTTGTGCCTTTACTGAACTATCATTTGGACATTTTGAAGTATCCCTTAACAAGAATTTACCTACTATCTTGGAATCAGTTTATTAAAAACTGTGGTGGACAATTGGGCAGCATCTTATTAGCGGCTGACAAATCCAATGGAGTGGCTTAAAAAGCGACCATTTAAGTTTTAGTATGTTCCCACTACTAGCTATTTCTAGTTTCCTGCTCACTTGAATTCAAAAACTTTAAAATATATATAAGCATTCACACATCAAGATCTAGCTACTGAAATAAAATCGGCTCCGTTTTTTACATAAACTGTTAAGGCTTCTGCAGGATTGGCTGCACCTGCCGCTTTGTGTGAATTTTATTTTAGGTCAGCACTCTTCCTAAGACGCAGAGAAATGGAGATTTTATCGAAATCATTACTGGCTATAGTTGTTAGGTTTTGTAGCCTAGGACCCAGCACTTATCATATATTTCATTTTCTGGTGAAAATTGTGTTAAAGGATTAGGGAAAAAAAAGAAATGTATATTTGACTCACTGTGTGAAAGACATTTACTTTATTTTTATAATGTATTCAACTTCTGCAGGGAAAGGAAGCTAATTTTAGCTGAATTCCTAAGAAAGAAAAGGCACCAGTAAAACTCCTTAAATTAGTAAAAACCCAAAAATATAGAATAGTCCCTTCTTTAATATGGAATTTGTTAGACATTTTGAGTGTTCGTTACAAGTGATCCTCTTGGTTATTATCCAAATACTCTTATATGGTTTTATTTTTGTCCTATTTCTGGATTTTTTTTAATTAAATGCAAAAATACATTCTACTGAGACCTGAAAGTCATTTCCCTGCTACCTATCTATTTACCAAGGCGAAATGTGAGTCAGTCTGTCACAGAGAAGCCCAGAAATCTGTAAACTCTCGCAGGGCAGTGCCAGCAGAGTAGAGATTCTTAAGGTTCGTAAGGTGGCAGAGGTTTGCGCAAAGATCCAGAGATCAAGTGTGTTAGGGCCTGGGAACTGCAGGAAGGTGCGTGCAGCTGGAAGAGGATGCTCACCTGGCTGGCTAAAACCTTAACAAATTCATTCAGGGACAGATGTCCTCGTAAGAAACTAAAAATTACAGCTTCAGTCAGTAAAGAATCCCCATATCTGCCCTTCGATGAATTTAAGACATTGTCTATATGGAGATTCTTTTTCATCAGTGTCTTTAGTTGCTCTGTCATGGCTGCCTCAGTGTCCTGAATCAACCCTTTCAAGGTCATTTGGACTTTGGGGAAGATCCAGAAGTGAGTAAAACTGAGCAAGGTGGATGAGGACATGGTGCCATGTTTTTACCCAGCCTGCCTTTCTGTTGGATGGTACCTGGAAAGCCACGCATGAAAGAAATCAAGTTTGTGCTTGGCTGCTTCAGAAACTGGCAAGAACAATAGGGTAAGTATGTCTGAAGTCAGGGTGAGCGTTTTAATGTTGACTAATGGTGACATGTATTTTATGGTAATAATTTTTTAAAACATGCACTGTATATTGGATCATACCTCCTATGAAAACCTTGGGAGCCCCCCAGTGAGAAAGGAGAAGGGAGCTATGCCTGCAGCAGAATAATCAGTGCAAGATGGGAGACCTGTTCCACTCATTCCAAAAGAGACACAGGTATGGTCCCAGTAAGTGCAGCAGGGTTTAGTTTATTATGCATAAAAATAATCCCATGCAGCATGGGTTATTCTTATGAGCCACCAGGGAAGAATACCTCCACGTAAGCCCCACCCACTTTTCAGAAATGCCACTTGTCCTGTATATGACACTCCTCCTCTTGACCCTGCAGCCAGCTGAGGGTAGAGCATGATTTCCAGCAGAAAAATAGAGACAGACAAATAAGCCAGCAAGCAGCAAAAAGAGTATGACTTCACCTCTGCTGCACACCTATAGTTTTCTCTTTTCTTCTCCATGGATACTGCCCATAATAATAAAGTGGCCCTGCTGGGTTTGAGTCATGTACGAGATTCACCCATGCAGTTGTCATTTCCAGTGTGCACTATGCTAGAGTTTTGATCATTCATCTTTTAAAGCATTATTGTTACATTAATATAGTGTCTCTAAGAGACAAGTGGATTCCCTAAGACAGACATGTATGGTATGTTTTGTTGGGGACTTCTGGGTGAGAGCCCCATATATCTAGAAAAAAGCATATCTGTAAAAGTGGTCAAATTGAAAAGAAGATTTGTGTATTTTGTTTCTTGTCTAGACTTCAAGCTCCATGCTATGTGCTATGCTCTGGGACTACACAGACGATTAGGACAAAATAATTTACTCTAAAGGATTCAATCTAGTGAATGGCAATAATTCTTCTCTTAGATAGTATAAAATCTAAAATAGAAGTGTGTACAAAACATTAGCAGGCAGAGTTTAGTTCATAGGGATGTTGGCACCAGGCCTGAATCTTGAAGAATGTGCTAGCATTTAGCAAGGAGACATGAAAATGAAAGGTTTTTCAAGTAAAAAGAATAACTTGCTACCTGCTGGAGAGAAAATGTCAAGGTCAGAGTAATACAAATCGTCCAGTGTGCTTGGAGCATAATAAAATATACAAAGTGAGGAGTAGAGAGAGAGGCAAGAACTAGTGCATTAAGGCAATTTCTGTGCCAGTAAAGAAATTTGCAGATTGCCTAATAAGTGAAAGAGTAATTGGGACAATTTGCAGGGAAAGACTTTGTAACCTGACTCACCTTTACAAAAGTCCTGCTGGTCACAGGGGAAATGAGCATAAGTCCTCCTACCTCAGTGCTACCTCTGCTTTCTGCAAATCATTTGTTACTGTTCTGAAACACCATGAAAACCAAGGTTCAGAATGTAAACCAACTGCTTCATTAGAGGCACAATTTCATTTAGCTGATTTTTGTTAAATAGCTTTCATTGAAGACAATAATAATTGATTAGCTTCTGATCTGAGCTCCCTATCTCGATGGACCAACTTTTTGGGGGTCACTGATAGAGGGGGACACTGCAGTTCCCTACTGAGCAGGAGCTGAGGGTGCAGTATATGTAGGAGCCCCTCAGGTACATCTGCTCTGTGCTCCAAATCTCACACCAGCACTGACCCCATTACAGTTCATGGGCTTGAGAAGTGTCCTAAAAACTAAGCCATGCAGGGAACAAGCCTGGATGTGAGGTCTTGTAGAGACGCTCTGATGAAGGAGTCCAGGAAATAATGACCTTTCTGGAGACAATCAACTAGCACACCATGTATCAGCGCTTCACTGGAAAAACAGATATAACAGAAGGTATACAAATGCATGAGACGTTATAAGATTGGCTTACAGTGGCCACCCACTGAGTTGGAGGAGGAAGCCTGCAGAGGGTCCGTCTGCACACTGGAGGCTAAAGGATTCGCTCCAATCAAGCTCACTGCAGAGTCCAGTGTGAGTCTGTATCAGGAGGCCAATGAGTCTACTCCAGAAGACTGAGAGTCTATGCTGGAAATCAGGAGGGTCTGCAGTGGAAGCTGAAGAGTCTGTGCTGGAAGCCAGGAGACGATGTCCCAGCTGACCCAGCTGAAGGTGAAGACTGGAGCTCCCCTGAAGAACAGAAGCAGATCCATCCTTCCTCATTTCCCCTTTATACCATCAGTTCAATGAGCCACCCTAGGGCAGGTTCTCTACACCCTAGGATGTGGAATTGCTGAGTCAATTTAGTTAAGCATCTTTTAACTAAACTTCTCAAGTTGACACAATCAATCAACCATCACATTGAGTGAATCAGAATTTTCTGAAGGAGGCCCATTAAAAAGAGGAGTGATCTCATGGCTTGCTGACAGAATTTTGGCCTAGGGGATTGGCTGCCTCAGCCTCCCAAAATGCTGGGCTTACAGGTGTGTGCTACTACACCCAGTGAGAAAGAGGAGTATTTAAGAGATCAAAGACCCAGATGAAAAAAGAAGCCTTGGAGTTGGCATTGGGACCATCTCCCACTGTCTTCTTTGCATCTGATGCACTCACTTTCTACTCACGGGGAAACAGAAAGAGCTAGAGGGAGCCCCCAGGCCACCACCCACTCCACAGCCCTCTCACTGGTGCTCAACTGTTCTCTGTTCCCAAGGATGCCCTGGCTGTGACCCAGATAAGGTCACCAGGCCCCCAGGGTCACCCCCTACCCTACTCCAACTCTGAGCTCCTGCCTGTTCCTCCTTCTGCTACACCAGTTCTCCTCTCTTCTTCTCAGATGGCATCATACCCAAGAACATGCAAAAAAAAATTTTTTTTTCAAACCAAAATCAAGCTCTATTTGTGCTTTGTGTACCTATCGCCCCAATTTTCTCCAAGCAGATCCGGTGACACCATCATCTGCTGCCTTCCAGAACTCACTCATGAACTCTGTCTGTTGACATGGGTTTTTAATCGGGATGGTAAAAAGGAGAAGTTCATCATCCTAAGTATTCCAGTTGACATTTCATGAAGTAAAGAAAATGCAGGGGTAAACAAAGTCCCTTCTTGAGAATTACCTGGATTTGGGAGGTGATAACTGCCACCACCAGCTCTCTGTGTATCCGGGACTTTGAAGGAAACTGGGCAGATGGCAGCAGGTCTGGA
Source organism: Cuniculus paca (assembly GCA_004365215.1). NCBI lineage: Eukaryota > Metazoa > Chordata > Mammalia > Rodentia > Cuniculidae > Cuniculus > Cuniculus paca. Next base: position 8,550 of record RJWT010000027.1, read on the forward strand.
TGAGTTTGATCAGTTGAGACAGCAGCTGCCCCAGGAGCTGGGACCTCTCTATCTCCACGGTCTCACTTCCTGGATGCAGATCCTCTGAGTACGGATGTAGCTTCTTCTGCTTGGAGATCGTCTGACCCTACTCTTGGAATCAGCGAATCACACTGATGAACAGCTGGGTTTAAATTGTTTATGAGTTCACTTCTGTATCTTCCCCAGACTTGTCTGCCTCTTCCTTTGAATTGGAGGCTGCAATTTTATTTAAAACATACTTTAAACTGAGCAACACATTTCTGTGATGTTTTCTCACTTTTAAGACTTTTCTCTGTAGTTGAAATTTGAATCTTTCTTCTTTCCATGGCCAAGATGCATTATTGAAAGAGTGCTTCCTGTGATTTTCTTCATTCTCCTCATTGCCGGCAAGTTGCTGGGGTTTGTAACTCTTTCACATTCTTCTCCCAGGGTTTTGGCTGAGGTAAAAGCACTGCCTGCCTCTCCCTGTCTTTTATGGAAGCCTAAAGCCATCAAAGAGCTTGCCCAGGGTCTCGTAGGAGGGTGTGAGCAGGAAGAAGTCCTCGAGAGACAGGAAATCGATCCCAGCATGGCTAGCGGTCAGGTGAGGCCTCCAGTGCACCCTGAGAGTATGGCGTGCCCGCCAGGAGCTCTGTCACTTCCAAACCTGCCAGCTCAGACAGAAAGACTCAGAGCAAACCACATGGGTGGACAGAGGTAGACATGTAGGTCCCCGGGTAGCCTGGGGGCCCACTGGGCTCCCGTGGGCTGAGAAAGGGTGTGGCCGGCAGGATTTGTGCAGTGGAAGGCAGAGAAAGGCTCCCAGCTGCTCCACATTTCCTGAGACTCTGGTGTTTATCCCATCTTCATCCCGAGAGCAAAGTTGAAATTTCCAATTTCTGCTTAGAATCAGAATGCTCATTATACCACAACTTTATAAATACAAGAGGCTACTGGAAAATATGTTGACTGTTTAAATTTTAAAGCTTGTTGTGGCAAGAGAAACATTGCCAAGAATGGCCTGACAAGTGTTCAGTGTAAGGAGGAATTTGGAATATTTTGAAGGGGATAAATGACAACATGTCTTTTATCATAAATGACAACATGTCTTGTATTGAAATTTTTTAAAATTAAGTGCCCACTGTAATTTCTGATCACCGCTTGCTGATAAAATATTCACAGCAATTTCTGTCAAATAAAAGCATGTCTTCATCCCTCCTTCTCACCGTATAGGCCGCTGTGTAACTTCTGACCATGAAGTTGAAAAGACCATGAAAGGGAAATGTTTTGAGTCAATGCAGGGCATTGAGGAAGCCAGGACAGCACAACTGAAGACATCTAGGAAAGAGGACACCAGAGCTGCTGCAGGAAGTGGCAGGGACAATGGCGATGAATGTGTTTGAAGTGAGGGAGAGGATTTTAATGGGGATTAACGGGATGTGTTTTCTACTGTAATATATTTTTGGAAGTTTAAATATTCACCATATTCTTAGCAATATATATGTATCTCTATCATCTATCTATCTATCTATCTATCTATCTATCTATCTTACTGACCTGAGTTTGTAGATTGTGGTTCATACATATATAAACTGAATCTCTCTCTGTTTCTCTCTGTCCCTCTGTGTCTGTCTGTCTGTCTCTCTGTCTCTGTCTCTGTCTCTGTCTCTGTCTCTGTCTCTGTCTCTCTCTCTCTCTCTCTCTCTCTCTCTCTATATATATATATATATATATATATATATCTACATAGCTGTTGTTCTTAACTTTCACTTTCTCTTTTTAGGATACAGACATGCTTTCCCCAGAATTCTTTTCTTAAAAAGAATTTAGTATACAGTGCTTCTGTGTCAAACAACAAGTCAGGCCCATCATTTGTCTTTGAAGATGTAAAATAAATGGTTGAAGTGATTGTGCGCTAACATTTCATTTGTTATATCTTAGTTATTATTTTCCTTTCTGTTACTTATTACATAAAGTGGTTGTTCAGTGCTCCCCTTGATGGTCAAATGCTGGTTTATCGTCTTTGCTTTTTACTTTTAAAACACGCCCTTGGAGATGTTCCGGGTCAGTTACTGTGAGACTAGATAAATCTCGAAGTGGCATTTCTGGCTCACGAGATATTTTTCATTTGGACGGCTTTTGCCAAGTCAACGTCCACTAAGCTCAATTTATTCTCCCGTAGGAGAAGAATAAAAATGTACACGGGTGCTGCATTCGGCCCCCGGCATTGGAAGGGTAGCCTGTGCCTTAGACGCGGGAGATGCCGGGCGATGCCTTTCCTAGAGCGAGCCGAGGCCCTGCGCCACGTGCCTGCCGTGGTCTCCCGGCTACAGTCGGGGTCGTGCCGCATGCAGAAGCCCCAGGCTCTACTTCCTTCCTCACAGATGCCCAGAGCTTTGTCCTCAAAGGACTGAAAGCTGCAGGGCTGCTTCCCTGTCTGTATTCCTCTTCCTGCTCAATTTCAATAGCTAAGAGCTTCCCTTACTTACCTACCTGCCCAACCCAGCCTCGAAGAGCGGTGTGCAAACAGGAATGCGGATTCTGTTATTATTTTGTGGTGGAAAGGTTGTTCAGTTTTTGCTGTTGGCTATATGGCTGGAGGAGGAAGGCTTCCTGTCATGTTACTCTCCGTGTTTGATGCCATTTCCTGCATAAGTTGTAAGTTTTAGGTACTCAAACTATCAATCTTTCATATCATGCCAAGGTTTCAAACTGGAGGAATTTCTCTGGGAAAGCGGGTATTTTGCAAAACTCTGGAACTATACAGGAGTTAGGGGCCCTTTATGGGTTTGAGGTTTTTGTCATTGTAGTCTTTACCTACAACTATAGAATAATATACAGTATGATTTGAGCTTCGAAACCACCTCCGAGCTGATGATTTGGACCAGAATTTACTTTTAAAATAGATGTTTTGCAAATGGCAAGGGGATCAAGTGATGGAGAGAGCAAGGGGAAAGGAGAGAGGCAGGGAAAGGGAGAAGAATTGAGAGGTACATGTGCCCACCCCAACTCCCCACCATGTCTTAATCATTGTGTACTATAAATTGCACTAATGACTTAAAATTTAAAAAATATAAAGTTGAATGACATTATGAAGGTGGAAATAATGTCTCCATGTAAAAAGAACTAGGTGCAGTATTATAAACACAAATATTATTCAAAGAATCTCTCCCTTTGCCCCCCTCCCTCTCTCTCTCTGCCCCCTCATTTCCTCTTTAGTTACTGAGAATACATTTGTTTCTCCAGAGCACACTGTAATAACTCTACTGTATCTTGCGTGTCACCTGCCTTTACTGTGTTATAAGAGCCCTCTATTTTCCCACTGCTTCTAGATTCTCTGTATCTGTTTCCATCTACTGTTGTAATATATCCTTCATTACTACCCCAAGATGGATTACTACTGTGGAACGGAACAATCAATTCCACATTTGGGAATTATTCCTGGTTTTCATAGAGCATACCCTAAAATAAAAATGAATAGGAATGAAGTTTCTGATTTCTTGTAATTTAATTTTTTTTCTAATATATTAAATACATTAAAAGTCTTCTTCAAACAAAATGCTGTTAAAAATTGTATTGTTGAGATTCTGAGGGTCTTAATCCTCGATCTTGTACTTTTTATTTTTAATAATGGGGAATTTGATACCTTTCTGATTCTCATCCCTCTTGTGATTTTTACCCTGATAATCTTTTAGATACTTCTCTTTAAATTTGTTTTTTTTTCACTTATTACAATGATATATTTATCATGATCATCTTTTCATCATTGTTTGAATATTTGTTAGTCATTTTTGTCTGTAGAATCTGACCATTGCCTCTGGTAAAATATTTTATGTTAGATGTTTGCCTATTTCTCCATCTATTTTCTTTATTCTTTCTTTGTGGAATTCCTACTAGTTGAAAATAGTTGAAATTTTACTTTCTGGGACTAAACTTCCATATTTCTTCCATATTTCGCTCATCTTTTCATTTTCATTCCATTTTCTAAAGTACTTTCTTGATTTTGAAGTCCCATAATTTATTGAATACTTTAACATTTATTGTCATCATTTTAATTTTCTGGGCGTTCTTTCTGTTTTTGTTTTTTGTACTGTTTTGCTACTATTTTGTGAGGGGACTTTCTTTCTGAATGTCTCTGCAGCTCCTATTTCTCCCCCGCCAAGTCTCACACATTACCAGTTGCTTCTGCGATCAGTTCTTCCAGCTGTTAATCCCAGCGTCTTTCCTGTCACAAGGATCTTGTTAAATACATGGAGACCTCCATGGTCACTTGCATTTGAGATGAAAATGCTAACAGCTGCTTGTAATCTCTGCGCAGGCAAGGCTGGACAGCTTGCAGCCTTGTTTTAGGGAAATATTATTTCGGGAAACAGGACAGTGACTTGGAAGGCAGTAGTGTGAACATCTGGTTCTGGGGTGACTGTCTTCAGAAAAGTCTGCGATTCTGTGCCCGCTGGGTCGATGCCGAGCTTGGAGGAGCTGCTGCGCTTCAGATCTGCCTGACTGACTTGAAAACAGCCCTCCTGGAAGCAGTTCCTGCTGGGCAGGCAGCCTCACTCCAGCCCTCAGCCCAGTGTCCTTGGGGTTCGAATATTCCTCCCTGGGTCGTGACCTCCTTCTCTGGGCGCTGGACCCATAGCGGCCTGTGAACCAGCATCCCTGAGAAGCTTGTTGGAAATGCAGATTCTGAGGCCTCACCCCGGACCTCCTGAAGCAGAACCTCTGGGCCCTGTTTTAACAGGCGATTTCATTTTTAGGCATGAACAGTTTTGAGAACTGCTGCTCTGGAGTGCAGCTTCCTCGTCTCCTTCATTAGTTACCTCTCCTCCTAGCTCATTCAGACGTCCAGAGATTGTTGCTGCCTCTTGTCAGGTGTGCCTCCCACCTACCCTGCGCTGGTGTTTGTGGCATAGGACGGCAGGGATCACAGCGAGCGGGAGCACACTGGTTCTTGCTGAGAGGCCCCACCCGCCCACTGCATCCAGGTGAGGTGCGGGACACTGTGGTCGGAGCCTCTGGCTTTTCTGACATGAGAATGAGGGTGAAATCTGGGTCATTTTAATTGGAAAGCATTGTGCATAACTTCAACACAGTGAGTGGCCCACACTTGTAAGTGCCATGTGTAGGTCATTTTCCTGAGAACCAGCATCCCTACGACATTTGTTGGAAATGCAGATTTTCTGGATCTCCTGAAGCATCAGTAGTGTTTTTGTGTGGGTTCTTTCTAGAAGTATAAATTTTTCAAAGTTCATGCACACATTAGTATTTTTCTTATTTTTATGGCTGAAAGCTTTTACATTGTACGTCTGGACTGTATTTTGCTTATTCTTTCCTCTACTGTTGGACATTTCAGCTTGCTTCTATTTTTCCTATTATGAATAATGTTACTCTGAATATTTCCTTTGCATGAAGATTATTTTTCAGTTTCCTTAGGTATATAGATAGAATCACTGGGTCCTGTGGTAGCTTTTTGTGTTAGTTTTTTAAGAATTTCCAGCTTTGCAAAATGGATGTGCCATTTACATTGCCACCAGCAATATTTAAAGGGTTCAATTTCTGCTCAACCTTGCCAATACTTTTTATTGTCTGTCTTTTAAATTTTAGCTATTCTATTGGGTATGAAGTAGTGTTGATTGTGGTTTTGATTCTCATTTGCCTAATCACTAATTTTATTGAATAAGCATATACTGTCTCTTCTATATCTTCTTTGGAGAAATGTCTATTAAAATCTTTGACTATTCTTTACTGAATTGTCTTTATATTGCTAAGTTGTAAAATCTGTTGTATGTTCCATATACAACTCCTTCACTTGACATAGTTGTAAATACTTCTTCCAGTCCATGAATTTTCTTTTCATTTATATGAGGTAGTCTTAGAGGCATCTAGTCCATTTTAACTGATAATTTTTAACTAAAAATGGATATTGAATTTTACTATCTACATTTTTGTTGGCAAATAATTATTCCATATTACCTCTAGTGTCTCGATGTTGAAGTATATTTGCATTTTCAAAATGAATCTAACTGATTACAGAGATAGATAGATAGATGATAGATAATAGATATTTGGGAGGGATGTTTGTTTGTGTTCTAGCTCTTTGTTCTGCCAAAGTCCTGGTATAAAGTATCATATTTATGATAACTAAGACTTTGTGTTTCTAACATACTCAGACTTAAGTATTTCCTGCTTTTCCAGGGCCCAAGGTCTCCTGGGCACATGCAGAGCAAAGGCCCGTGTGGTCCAGAGTGCTCAGGGCTGAGTGTCGAGACCACTCCCGTGAAGGTTTAGACTTCAGCCTTATCTGCAGAGCCGACTACATGGCCCTGGGCTCATATTCTCCTCTGCTGCCCACGCGGACTCCGGGTTTCCCTTTGAATCAAACCATCTGGACCCCAAAGTGCTGCTTCCATAGTGTTGATTGTCCGACATGCGTGATGTTGTCTCCCTGACCCACATGAATCTTCATTGTAAATTTAGTCTTCCCTTTTGCCTATTCTTACAAATTTTGCAATCCTTCTTTCTTCAGAGGTCTTCTTTTCTCTGTGTGCATGCGTGCCTGTGTGTGTGATTTCTAGATTGTGAACAAGGCATACAGTCTGACATATTAGAATGAAAAATAATATTTGGGGCTTAATTTTCTAGGCAGTCATGGTTAATACTTACTTCTCATAACAACTGCTGGAAAGCAGATTTTGCACAAACCTTCCAGTCTAGTTCAAGGCTGCACCGGGGACATGACACTCTGATATGCTCCACTGCGTCTTCTTGCTTCACCATCCACACAACCTTCCAAATCTACTTCTGGCACAGGAAAAACAGAGGTCTCTCCTGCACGGGATGTCAGACCATGCGAAAGGCTCCAAACTCCAAGCATGGGAAAATAGAGATTTGTAGCTGTTCCCGACACCATCATGTTGCCTCTCTGTCTCTTACACGTTGTCAATTTATAGGTCTACACCTTTTGGAGTGCAGCGCACCACTGGCTTCAACCTTGTTGCCTGTGCACTGCTTTTAATGATTTACAGTATCTCCTGCTCTCGCTGGGGCTGAGAGGAACTTAGTCATCTCCTTGTCAAGCCTCTGAGTCACAGGTAAGACACGGCAAATAACAGAAAATACCTTCTACCCTTTTATCTTCTAGATAATTGTTTCCTGAAGAGAGCCAAAATCTCACGCGAGCAGAGTGGTTTTATCTGGGCCTCCACCATTGATATGATAATTAAAATTAGTTTTTTCAGATTCTGTCACTGAGCCAGTAGCATCTGTTCTCAGGAATGATGCGGCCTTTTGCTTGTCTGTGTCTTTCACGGATACTGATGCCTGAGTTGGTGGATGGAGACCGCAGGGAGAGGACGAGGGTGCTGGTGGTGGTGGCAGTGAGCTCAGGGTCGGTTTCACACTTTCTCCGCGGTGGGCGGACATCATGGCCTCTCGTGAGACCCAAAGTGCTGTTCCACTTCCCTTCCACATTTCCACCTTTCACTCCTTCTGCCCACTGTGCCTCCTTCTAATGCAGCTTGGAGAACCCTGCTTGGTCTGAAATCCCGTGCAGGTGAGACCCAGTTATTCTGCACCATTTGCAAACTGACACAGACACACAAAGCGTTGCAGAGCACTAAGCCGTGTCACATGTTATTCAGGGCATTCACACTGAAATTTAATCCATGTGGATTGTTTGAAGAACCAGTCCTTTCATTTCATTCAAACAGTATGACAAAAACGTTGAATTACTTTGTTTAATATAGAATATAAAGTAAGGCACTTAGCTTTCCTGGGAAGTTTGTGTGTGTGTGTGTGTGTGTGTACACTGACCTATGAGTGGTAAGAGACCCTTCGAGAACATAGATGGAGGGATTTTCTTTGTGCATCTCCTGATTTTAACTGAGGTGTAGGAGTTGGGTGTCTTTTCTTTAAGGATGAGGAAACTGATTCCGAAGCATTAAAGATTTTGGTAAAAGCCACAGAGAGTTGAAAGGATAGATCATGTATCAATTTTACAATTATTTGAGAATCACTTTTTATCATTTGCCATTTTAGATCAGTAATATAACTCTTTTTTTCCAGTATCAATAAGTCCCCAATTCATTTCAGAATGCCAGGCTCAACCACTGCCAGGACATTCTACGAGCCATTTTGACTGGGTTTTTAACCAGTGTGCAAGCGAGAGCCTGTGGCTCAGTTGACAATGACCTAGTACTTCAGATCTCCAGCTCTTGTAATTACCTGAAGTGCAGCACCGTCTACGCACCATTCTTCACTGGATGTAATGGGAATGTGAATGCGTGTGAGCGTCTGTGTGTAAGAGTGCTTGCGTGTGCATTATGCATATAGTGTGTGCCTTTAATAAACTGAATTTTTCCTCTAATCAGAATTTCACAGAGTTCTGTCAATCAGGTATATTTCAATGATAATGTGTGCCATTGCCTACAAAAAAGATGATTCATTTTTGGAAATAATATCCACCAATCATGTTAATAGTCTATGTGATATTACTCTCCTATAAATAGGGAATGAAGTAAATTGTTTTTCACTCAGATACATCCTGTAAGGAATTAGTTATGTTATTTTAAAAGGTGCAGATTACATTTATTTTCATTCTTAATGACTGATTATTGCAACCTGGAATATCAGGCTTATTATGTTTGACATAAATTATACTAGAAACATATAAAGATTTCATTAATTTAAATAAATTCACTATCTAGCTAATTTGATTTAAATTATATTTTTAAAAGCCAAAACAGTCCACTGTAAAATACCTATTTAATGCATGATAAAATCCATTGTAAATATCCAAGTTAGGAAAGAGGGAAACACCTGTAATCTAGTATCTGGTATGTGGACAACACAGTAATGAGCAAAGGCAATGGAGGAATTCTAACTTAATTTAACTCATTCAATTTTACTTTTATTATTCTAATTGCTCAATAAAATGTCACATCAGTTCTTCACTCATCAGAGCTGTTTTTGCTTTTTAAAATTTTCTGGTGAGAAATCCTTGATCACCCAGAACAGCAGGAATCCTTGGGTGCTGTTAATTTGCAATACTCACTTCCAGGGTAGTTGTTACTGTGCGAGCTCACGTGTTCCTCATGTTCTAGCACACAGGCATCACTGAAATGAGATGCCTGTGTGAGAGCTGCCTACCAAATGGATAGACTCCCAAGCTCCCGGTTAGCACCTCTCTGCCTGTGGTATGGCATGGATGCCACAGCCTGGTCAGAGGAGCCAGCTGATGGTGTCAGTCACCTTGGTCCACAGGCAGAGATGGCATCCTGGATCCTCTCCTCAATTTTATACCAATGTCACTAACCAGGGTACATTCGTGATCCAAGTCATTTCTTATCCACAGTGAAAATCTCACACATATTTCAAATGTTTTCAGAACTGGGGACCGAACCCAGGACCTTTCACATACTACACAGTCTCTCTGCCACTGAGCTATATCCCCAGCTCTTAAGCACTTTTGAATCCCTTAAAAATAGCTGATGGTGATTTGCATACCCACCTGTAAGGTATTATTCATTCTTTGTAGAGTACTTAATCCTCAATATTCTTGTCACAAACTCTTGTGCAATTTATAGCTATGTTGCATTACATATCACTATTCTATATTAAAATCATCCAGTTTAAGGAAGAATGGAAACTAGCAAAGTCATGGTTTTCATCTTTTCCAAAGAATTATCCATACAAAGTGGTTTAATTAGTTACTTACTGACTCAACTGACTCAAGAGCAAAGAATGCTCTATGCGGCCAAATATATAATATTTTTGTGGAGTCTTTGTCTTCAATAAGATTTTGCCTAAAGCATAAAATTTTGCTTTTTCTTCAAAAATTTTACATATAATTCTCAGAGTTGATAAAAGAAAATCAGGAATACCTTAAATATTTCAGGATGTTTGGGAATAGCAATGCATTTTATATAGAATCTATCAAAGCAAAAAGTAGTATCCGTTAATCTAGGTAGTAGCTTTGCTACTAGAAATGTAGCAGTAAGTACATATAGTTCAAATTTGCAAGAGGCCGACAGTCCAGCAGGGAAGGAGACATGCTGCTCTGGTTACTTTCTCATTGTTGAGACATAATACCTGACACCCACAACTTGAAGAAAGATTTATTTTTGACTCACAGTTTGTAAAGGTCTCAGTTCATAGTTGGCTGGCTCCAGGCAGGGAGTTGGGTGAGGAGACGTGGCAGAGAAGAAACAGCTCACGGCAGGGCAGCAGGAAGCAAGAGAGGAGGAAGGAAGATAAATCCTTCAGGCCACACCCCCTTGACCCACCTCCCCTGACCAGGCTCCACTCTCATTCAGCTTAGAGTCATCAGGGGACTAATCCACTGAAGAGTGTCACACTCTAATGATCCCATTACCTCCTAAAAGGCCCACCTTCAAGTACATGAGGCTTTAGGGATACCTCCGACAAAAGCATTGATTATATAATAAGCATTTATCTAAGTAGAAGCCTGTACATGCTGTTACGCAATTTTAACTGAGAAACTTTCACATAAAAAGGTCCTATAGAGAAAGCAACAACCAAGTAGAGATTTGGAGGCTAAAAGGGAAGTTTCCAGACTGACAAGTTGCAAATGACCCTTGAGTTAAAAAGGGAGCATCATCTACAGAGACCAAAGTGTGAGATATTGTGGAAGATTCTGGAGTCTGAGTAACTCAATGTGGTGGAATGAAAAGTAGGATGATGCAGTGTAGCAGGAAGCAAGACTGGATGGGAAGGCAGAGGGCAGGTCATAGAGGGAGGTGCAAGTGTGCAAAACTGCAGAATTTTGTGAAGAAAGTGGCACTACTATTTTTTATATAAGTTTTTTTTTGGCTTTTAGATAATTGTATATTCGCATTCAGTTCTAAGAAGTAATGTAAAGAAAAGGCATGTACTCTATCTAACTCATCCATGGGGCATCAGGAAAAACATTAGGAGATTTTGAAAGTAGAAACGTTGATCTGTAGAAAAAGTAGGGATGGATGGCTGAGAGGCACAGAATGTGCCCAGAATCCTTTCAGGAGGCTGATGCATGCCCAGGAGAGAGAAGGAGGCTGTTGGTGAAGCTGCTGACGGAGAAGAGGGCTGGACTCGCAGCACATAATTGTAACAACAAGCCTCCGATGCTGGGTAATTGGTTGGATGCTAGGAGTACAGGTAAAAGGAAAGCTCCTAATTTACTATCTTTCAAGATGTGAAGATTCCCCAAAATAGACTAGGGAATGGGCAGTGGTCTTACCCACAGAAGGTAAAGCAAAGGGACTAATATTCATGAAAGAGTTTGTCAGGTAAAGTCGGGTGTCCTTGGGAAGAATGTTTGGAAGTGAGGGATTTCTCGTGCAGATGAACCCACACTCACCTCAGTTTCTTTTCTTTTTTCTTTCTTTTTTTTTTGTGGCACCAGAGATTGAACTCACAACCTCACACTTGCCAGGCAGGTGCTTAGGGCACTCAGTTTCTTTTAATTTGCTCACTGTTCAGGTCCCTGAAATCCGGCTTGTTGTTAAGCAGTGAACATAGCATTGAAGGTGGTCAGGTGGTTAACATTTTTGGACCCAGTAATGTAAGGTTCCTTAGAATCATGCTTTGTTTCTGTCTGATTCTTCAAAGAGATGCACATGAAAAAGGGAAATTAGAAAATCAAAGTCTGTCTTTAACATTAATTAATCAAGTGCTTAATATGTAGTCCTGGTTCTAATGAAGTGGTGGATGTAATTTGTTTTGTTAGATGCATGTCTTGGTCAACTCCTTGTCTCTGAAACACAATAACTGACATTCTCAACTTGAGGGAGGGGAGGTTTATTTTTCACGTTTTCTGTCTATGATTGGGTGGATCCAAGGAAAAACAGCATAGCGTGGGGGTGTAGAGGAGGAGTGCTGCTCATGTCATGGCAGCAAGAGAGAGAGAGAAGGGAAGACCCATGAAGGGAGATACACCCTTCCAGGTCATGCCCCCCAAGAACCCCACATCCTCACAGTATGTTAGATCTAGCATTCCTGTAATCCAATATCCTATCAAAATTCCCACCTCTGAACAAATGAGGCTCTGGGGGATACTGTCTAGCTAAGCTATAACCATGCAGATGAAAGACTTTGTATTGCAGTATTTTTGTTAGTATATATTAGTAAGATAAAATAATTGAAGGAATCTGACTGCTGCCATTATGAGCTGAACAAAGACTATCACAGCAATTTTAGGTTTATCAGAGGTGAGGAAATAGCGCCACTCTGAAAAGTGGAGAAAACCAAGCTTTACTACCCCGACAGGCTCAGAGGAGCTGCATACTCCCAAGTCTGAGCCCCAAGCTAGAATAGGAAGTTACTTTTATACCATTGATCAGGGAGGGCTGGGGTCTTTTGTGAGCAAGTGGAACTTTACAAATACTGGAACAAACTGGAAACAAAAACTGGTTGGGTGTAGCTTGTACCTCTGGTACATTCTGTTTACAGAAGCAGAAGGGACACAGCAGACTATTGACATATTTGGGTTTTGAAACATTTTAAATACAAAAGTTCTACAAAATCACATTAACCACCCATCTTGCTGGGCTTCTGGACCTGGTAGAAACGTATAATCAGTGGTTGATAAGGCCCAGTAACCACAGCTGCAATCCATAACGCCCATCATTACTCAGCCCTGAGCTTGACCAGTAACTGCAGCCACCTGTGCTTTATCAAGCCTCATCCCTAACGGGTAGCCACAACTCCTATTCACTGAAACTACAGCCTGCATAAGGCCCCTGACCCTATTAAAAAAAAACAAAACCCAATAACCATAGAAGAACAGCTGGTCTGGGCTCTAGAGCCAGAGTAGTCCCTGTCACGTTTGTTCTTTGAGTTACTGTGTTTCAGAGACAATAAACCTGTCCTTTGAGCATGCACTTCTGTTTCTTTTCCTTTTTCCTAGCAATAATGAGATTGGTTTTGGTGTACTGGTACATGCACAGCACATACTTGGATTATTTTCATTCCCATTATCCCTCTCTCTTACTTTCATCCTTTTCTTCCTGCCCTTTTTTGCATCTCTAAAAGTCCACCCTCTCATTTATGCCCTTTCTCCTTTTGTTTTTTGATTGCTCACCTGATAACAAAGGTTCAATATTTAATTTTCTGATTTTGGCTTATTTTCTTCAACATCGCAGCCTCCAATTCCATCCATTTCCTTCAAAGGATATGACTTCCTTCTTCTTCGTGGCTGAGCAATATTCTGTTGTGTATAAATGCTACATTATGATTGTCTATTCATCTACTTACAGGCACTATTTCCACTGCTTGGCTCTCATGAACTGCGTCAATAAACAAAGGCAGGAACATCACTGTGATATGCAGTCTTTAATTCTTTCAGGAATATACAAACAAGTGGTATAGTTCAATCAAGTGATATTTCTATTTTTAACTCTTGGGCAATTTCCATACTGATTTCCACAGTGGTTATACTAGTTTTGCTTCCCACCAGAGTGTAAAGGGCACTCGCTAGCATTTGTGGTTTGCTATATTATTAATGACTAGCATTCTGACTGGGGCAATGTGGAATCTCAGTGTAAAACCGTTTTACATTTCACCCAGTGGCTAAAGATGTTGAATTTTTTTTCATATACTTATTGGCCATTTGTACTTTTTTTGAGAAGTATAAATTTATTTGCCCATTTGTTGATGAGATTTTTTTGGAGTTAATATTTAGAGTTATTCATATATTCTCAATAAATATTACTCCTCTATCAGAAAAGTATATGATGATGTTTTTTTCTATTCTGTGGATTGTCTTTTCACCCTGTTGAAGGTTTCCTTTGCTGTGGAGAAGATTTTAAGTTTAATATAGTCCCCATATTGATCCTTTACATTATTTCCTAATTCCAGAAGTCTTTGCTCATGTCTATATGTTTAAGTGTTTCTTTTATGTTATCTTCCAAAATTTCTGGTTTTATATGCAGGTCCTTGATCTATTTTGATTTGATTTGGGTTTCAGGTTAGAAATAAGATTGCAGTTTCAATCTTCACATATATTTCCAGGTTTCTTAACATAGTTTCTTACAGAAGTTGTTTTTTCTCCCGTGTATATTTGTGGCTCTTTGTCAAAATGAGATGACTGTAGGTGCATGGGTTTATTTCTGCATCTTCTGTTTTATTCCATTGATCTACACATCTATTTCTGTGCTAGTTACACGTTGTTTTTGTTACTATTATCTTACAATATAATTTGAAATTGGGTATAATGGTAGCTCCAGCAATTGCTCCTTTTACTCAAGATTGCTTTGGCTCTTCTGGGCCTTTTGTGCTTCAGTATGAATTTGGGGATTGGTTTTTCTAGTTCAGTGAAAAATGACATTGATGTTTTAATAGCAATCACATTGACTACGTAGATCACTTTTGGTACTATAGGTTTTTTAACAGTATAAGTTCTGCAGATCTGTGATCAAGAGAGGGCCTTCCATCTCCTAATGCCTTCTTTGATTTCTTTCTCCAGTGTGCTGTAATTTTCATCACGGTTGGTTAGGTTAATTCCTAAGTATTTTATTTTATATTTTTGAAGCTCTTATGACTGGAATTGTTTTCTTGGTTTCTTTCCTGGCAAATTCATTATGGGTACGTAGGAAAGGTATTTTTGTGCACTGATTTTGTAAGTTGGTACTTGGCTGAATTGTTTATCAGATCAAAGAATCCTCTTGCAGTGTTTTTAGTGTCTTCTAGATAAAGGCTCAGTCTACAAATAAAGACAATTTGACTATGTCCTTTGTATAACTTTTATTTCTTTCTCTTATGTACTTGCGCTGGCTAGAGTTTCAAGAATCAAATTGTGCAGGAGTTCTAAGAACGTACACTCTTTTCTAGTTCCTAATTTTAAGGAAAATGCTTTCAGTTCCTTCCTATTCAGTGTGATTTTTGCTGTGGGTTTGTCATATATGACTTTTTGTCAAGATCCTTCTTAACCTGTTTTCATCAGGGTTTTTTGGTTTTTATCATGAAAGGACGTTGGAATTTCATTGATGGCTTTTTCTGCATCTATTGAGATAAATGTGATGTTTATCCTTGATTCTATTTGTGTGATGTCTTACATTTATTGATTTGTGTATTTTGAACCATCCTTTCACTGCAATGAAACCCAATTGGTCATGGTGTATATTATCTTTAATGTGTTGCTGAATTGTGTTTTCAAGAATTTCATTGAGGATTTTGGCATCTGTGTTCATAAAGAATTTTGGTCTATAATTTTCCTTTTTTCCGTTGCTTCCTTATCTCATTTTAATATCAGAGTACTCCCTATTTTATGGAATAGTTTGAGGAGCATTGGTGCTACTTTTTCTTTAAAGCTCTAGTAAAATTCAGTAGTGAATCCATTTGATACCAGGCTTTACTTAGTTAGAAGAGTTTTTATTACTGTTTTAATATTAACTGCTTATTATTGACCTGTTTGGATGCTTTTATAGTACTGGTTTTATTTTGGTAGATCATTGTTTCCTAGGAATTTATCTATTTCTTCTAGATTCTCCAATTTACTGGAATGTAGGTTTTCAAAATGGTTTTTAATAATCCTATAGACTTCAGTGGTAGCTGCTGTAATTTCTACTTTTATGAATTCAAGTTTTTTCTTTGGTAAACTTGGCTAATAGTTTATCAGCCTTGCTTATGTTTTCAAAGAACCAACTCTTGGATTAATTGATTCTTTGTGTTAATATTTAGTCCCAATTCCATTAATGTGTCCTCTAATTTTTGTTATTTCTTTCTTTCTTTCTACTGGTTTGGGATTTGGTTTGTTATTGTTTTTCATGGACTTGAGGTGCATGATTGGGCTATTTATTTGGAATCACTTTGCTTTTCTAATGTAGGCATTCATAGCTATAAACCTTCCTCTTGGTACTGTTTTCATTGTATCTCAAAGTCTAGTATATTGTGTTTTCATTATCATTTGATTCTAGAAATTTTTAACTTTCTACTCTGATTTCAATGATCCATTGATTCTTCAAAATTTATTATTCAATCTGCGTATGTGTCATCTGTGTTCTGTGGTATCATTTGTTGGTTTTTAGTTTAATTTCACTGTAACTTAACAGGATGTATGAGATTATTTCTTTTTTGGGGTATGTGTGTGTCCATGTGCCTGTCTGTCTGTGTGTGTGTGTGTGTGTGTGTGTGTATAAAGACTTGTTTTATGACCTAAAATAGAGTTTATTTGAAAGGAAGTTCCACAGGCTGCTGAAAAGAATCTCTGTTCTATCATTTTTGGATGGAACACTCTGTAGATATCTGGGAAATCTATTTGGTCCTCAATGTAATTTAATTCTGAATTTTATTGTTGATTTTTTTGTTCAGTTGACAAATCTGTTTGAGTATGAGTATTTGTGTAGGGCATTAAAATTCCCCACTATGATTGTATTGGGTTCTGCTATTAATTTATGTCAAGTAGCATTTGTCTTATGAAATTAGTACACTGACACTCAGTGTATATATTCACAATTTTTATGTCTTCTCAGTGAAATTTTTCCTTTACCACTATGTAGTCTCATCTGACTAATTTTAGTTGAAGTCTACTTTGTGAGGTGTAAGATTAGTTTCCTTGACTTGCTTTCTGACTCTACTTGCTTGTACCAGTTTATGTCTGTTTCCTTAAATTCCGTGTATATCTTTACAGGTAAGGTATGTCACTTGTAGGCAATATATAGTTGGTTCTTGATTTTTTATTCAATCTGCAAGTCTGTGTCTTTCAATTGGAGAATTAAGAGCATTTAAATTAAGTGTAATTCCTGTAATTTTGTTGTTCTAGTGTTTGATTTATTCCTGATTCTCACTCATTTACCTACTCTTACAGCATGATATTGTCAGATGGTTGTGATCATCTTCTTCCTCTATGTTTGGAATTACTTTGTAGTGTAATTCTACAATGCCAGGTTATGGGTAATACATTTCTTTAATTTTTATCTGCCTTGGAAGTTCTTTATTTCTTCTTCAATTTTGAAACCATACAGATAATATTTAGCTTAGATTTTTTTCTTCCAGATCTTGAAATACACCATTCAAAATCCTCTTGTCCTTCAAGTTTCTGTTGAGAAATCTGCTGTTATTCTCATAGGTTTGCAAATGTAAGTGATTTGCCCTATATCCCTAAAAGTTTGAAATATTCTTATTCTGAATTTTTTGGCAATTTAACTACAATATGTCATGGAGAGAGTCTTTTCTTGGTATGTATCTCTGGGTTTCCAAATGTTTCTACTACCTGGATATCTGTTTTATTCTGTGATAATGTCAGTGACCAGGTTTTCTTTTTTCAATATTTTTATTTAATTAATTTTTATTTTGATGTAACATTTGTAGATGCTAGTAAAGAAAATATAAAAAAACACTTTTCATACTTATATGAAAAAGTAAAACAATAATTCATAAAATAAGTAGAGAATAACTGAAAAGGAAATTAAATTTTTAAATGAAAGTCTGCCAAGAAAGCAAACACCGAGGATCAACACCAAGCAGACACATCCAGACTAACGTGATAATAAAGCATTCCTTCCTTTGTGTAAGCTTGTCTAACAGATGGCCTTCAAATGTAACTTGAAATGCTCTTTTGTGTAACTCCTATCTTTAATGCCTTTGTATAACTGATGACCTTGCAATTTAACTTAAAATGTAACAGGACATTTCTTCCTCTGTGTAACCCATGCTTTGTAGAGATGATGGCCTTGCAATATAACCTAAAATGTTTAAACTCCCTTAGCAACCCGAGATGTCACCCAACTTTCCAATCGAAATGCACTAAATTTGCCTTTGTACAACCTGCTTTTTTCCCTCATAAAAGCCCCGAAACCCTGCCAGGCAGGGCTGACTCTTTGGGAGAGATCACAGTCAAGCCCAACTGTGTAGTAAATTGCCTCCTAAACCTCCTAGGAGCCTTTTCTTCCTGTGTTCAGTATGCTTTCTGTAATATAACAATAGTACACTGTATACCATAATTTTAAAAGAATGGTCAAAATGTTACTCTGTATATAAGTCAGAAACAAAAGTCTCTCTCTCTTATTAAAAAGAAAAAAAGAACAGATAATAGCACAAAACTTCCATTTTGGTGAACAGAATCTAGTCATATATACGGAAAAAATTAGCATATATATTGAAATATTTTTGAAGCACTCGAATAGAGGATTTGGGGGAATAGTTTGAACTTTCCCTACTTCCTAGTTCTCTGTCTTCTATTTTGCTCGTTATTTGTATGTGTATATATTTTGAATTTCTCATATAAGAGAAAGCATGTGATATTTAAACTTGTGTGTCTGACTTATTTCATTTAACATGATGGTCTCAAGTCACATCCATTTGCCTACAAATGCCCAATTCTGTCTTTCTGTGTGGTAGAGTGATACAGCCTGTGTGCAAATTCCATGTTGTCTTCATGACACAAACTGTTCCCGAGACCTGGCCGCTGTAAGTGACGCTTCTGTAACCATAGGTATGCATGTATCCCTGTAATATCATGACTTTAATTCTTTTGAGAAGATACTGAGAGGGAAGATAGCAGGATCAAATGGAATTTTAATTTTCTGAGAAATCTCTACACTGATTCCTACAGTGGTTGTATTAGTTTATACTCCCACCAAAAGTGTACAAGGGTTCCTTTTCCCCCACATTCTCCTCAGTATTTGTTATTGTTAGATTATTTTTTGGATGATGACAGCCATTCTTTCTGGGGCAAGATGGTATCTTGGAGTACTTTAATTATTGGCTATCATACTTCTTCTGTGAAGTGTCCATGCACTTCGGTTGCCCGTTTCCTGATTGGGTCTTTTATTTGGGGGTGTCTAAGTTTCTTGAGTTCTTTAAATATTCCTGATGTAAGTCCTCTGTCTGAGGAATAACTGGAAAAAGTGTTTTTCCCATCCTGTCAATTATCTTTTCTCATTTTTTATTTTCTCCTTTCATTTACAGAAGCTGTTCATTTTGCTATCACCCAGTTTGATGATTCTTGATGTTATTTCTTGTGCCATTGGTGTTTCAGTGAATAGATTTTCTATGCCATTAGCTTGTCCTTCACCACTTTCCTCAAGGACAATGGGTCTTATATCTGGGCTTTGAGAGTTTTTGAAGAACTCTTGAATATTCTGTTCATTGATTCTTACTCTTTTTTTACTGTCTAGTTATTCGCTTTGTCTTCAAGTCCTTTTATTTTTTCTTCTTTTCCATTTTTTCTGCTGCTAGAATTTTCAATTAAGTCTCTTATTTGACTAATTGAGGGTTTTATTTTCAGGACTCTCTTTGATTCTTTTTGAAAATCCCTGTCACTTTATTGAAATGGTTGTTTATATCCTGCATTATTTTCACTTTTTCATTCAGCTATTAATTTCTTTTTTTGTTTGTTTATTAATCCATTACATTAAATAATGATTCATGTTCATTGTGGGGAATTGGCATGTGACATAACAAATCTTAATTCTTTTCCCATCTCTTTTCCCCACCCTCTATTTCTTGTCCCCTTTACCTTTTACAAAAGTTATGTTCTGTATGAGTTCTCTGATCGTTTTAATAACTGATTCACCTAGCACCTTATTTCTGTCCTCTATGATCTAATTAATAACTGTCAGTTGTTAATGTTCTTTGTCTGGAAAGCCATCCATTTCAATATCTAGGGGTTAGTTTAGGGATGTTACAGATTTTTGGAGGTGTCCAGTCGCCTTTCTTTCTCCTGATTCTTGCATTTTTGTGCTGAGGTTTACTGAGCATTAGGATAAAATTTTCTCCTGCTATTTTGTAGTGGTCTTTTTTTAAGTGGCTTTCCCTTGGTAATGTGTCACAGGCTGTGAGTCTGAACCCCTGTGAAAATACCCATGCAAGCTGGTGGCCCAAAGTTCACTCCCTAGTGCTCTTCTGCGAGGAAGAGCAGAGTGGCCAGGGATTTCCACGTTGAAAGAACCAATCATATTCCAGCACCCAATGTAAGTAGTTTAAAAACTGTTTTCCATTTCACTAACCTGGGAAAAGAAATGGATCGTGATAATGTAGAAGAGTTAGAAAAAGACAGGCAGGAGCTATAGTATTTATGCACAAGAGAATTAGGGGGCTGGAAGAAGAGACAGGAGAAACAATAAAGAAGGAAAAGAAAGGAGAGAGGTATACAAGTGGAAAGCGAGAGAAAGCACAGGGAGATTGAGTGCAATTAATGAAATAATAGAAACACAAAGTTAGAAAACCCTATGAAACAACCCTTGGTGTGGGAAACCATGACGAAGCAAGGCAGCACAGTACAGAAGGAAAAGCAGATGTCACAGCTCGGTTACACTCACACACGCGCGCACACACAGGTGCAGGACAGGTTTTCCCACGTGCGTTCTTCCCAGTCATCGTGGTGCTGGACAGCACCTCCCTTCGGCACTGACTTCCGTGTTCTTGCAAACCCAGAAGTTGAACTTCCGGTTTCGGCGCGTGCGCCAACGCTCCCCCAATCAGCTGTTGATACGTCATTCTAGCCGCCCCTGTCAAAACCAAATAAAAGAGCATGGTTTTCTTTGTCTCAGAGGGTGCTTGTGTCTCTTCAGCAGCCCTCCAGTGCCTGCAATAAAAGCCTCCTTTTTTCTCTGTGTTCTCTCCTTTTGTCTCGCTCAAGTCGAAGGATCAAACAGTGCACACACACACAAACAGAAGGAAAAGGTCTAATATTCCTCTTTGTGGGGGTATCTATATCGGAGACCAATTCCTTTCCCCAGACACCTCTTGCGGGGCACTGGCCGATGCAAGGGGGATGTGATGATCTCTTTCAGTCTGGAATTCTCCTTTTTAGCCTCTGTCCTAGTAGAGGAAACCCTGGAGAGCAGTCTGGGGCCTGAGTTCGATGCCTACAGGGATAGACATGATTGCTAGGGCTGGAGGAGCGTCCAAGGCGGGACTGGGCCACACTGGAGACCTCTGCTTTTTGTGTACCTGGGAATGAGGGCAGGAATGAGGGCGCCCACAGGCCTGGCGGCGGTGGAATCACCCCAGGGCAGTGCTCCTGGGCTCAGTTGGCCAGCGTCTGGCTGCAGTCCTAACTCTGGATGCCTCTGTCCAGGGCAGAGGTGGTGGTGGGGCACAGGAGTCTGTACTAGGCTGAGAAGGGGGTGCCCCCAGATTCAGACCCTCATCCCCCCAAACCTGCTCACATGGCCCAGTTCTTTCCCTGTCGCAACCTTGAAACCTCTGTCCAGGTTCTGTTTGTGTTTGCATCCCCCGCGACCCGGCCCAATGCGTTCACTGCCTGCTGGGTTTCACATCCTCCCAGGACCTCACCAGGACTCTCACAGCTGGAGTCTGCTCTCCTGCTGTGCAGCCGCTGCGGGAGTGTTTCCCCCACCCAGCGCTCTCGGCTTTTCTGTGTCACAGCCGCTGTGCCCCTCAGCCCCAATTGCCTCCTGAGGAGCAGTGCCTGCTGTCCCCAGGGAGAGAAGTGGCTGCTGCAGCCTAGAGAGTGAAACACGCGGGGCAGCGGTCTGTCCCCCAGAGGAAGGCTCCAGAGATGATTTCCCATCCTGGTCCTGTCCAAATCCATGTGCACCCCTCACAGGCCACAGAGGTGGAGGCAAAGGGAGCCTCTACGCTGTCTCCCCATTTGACTCTGAGTCCATGGGGAAACGCTGGGAATTACCATGGCTGTCGCGGTCCACTGGGCTGAATTCAGGCCACCTGTCTGCTCAGGCTGTGTGTCTTTCGGTAGCAAAGTTCCCATTTGCCATAGATTTCCTCCTACTGCCCTCTCTGCAAACTTGCTGCCCTTTCATTCCTTGCCTGCAGGCACCATCTCTCTTACTTTTCTCTTACTTCACTTATCATTCTAAATACCAGTCCTTCTGGCTTTTGCCTGATCATCTGCTCTCTCCGGTTACAATCCCAGGGGCTCCTGTTTCTTCCCATCACCTCATGCAGTGTTGTATCCGTTGTTTTGGGCAAATATCCTGGAGCAGCTCCTGAGTGCTGCTTACCTCTGGGCCACCGTGACGCCTTGCCTGTGATTTCATTTTAAGACCCAAATCAAGCCCCTCAGTGGGCTGAGCTAACACTGAAACATGCGCCCAACGCATCCTCAAGGTGCTGGCGAGATGAGAAGCGTGCCAGGAATTGCGCCCGGGTCATGGGCCGTGTGAGTTAGCCACACAAACGCGCAGTGTGATAGTGATAGTGTAACTTCGCACACAGGGAAACCAAGCCCAGAGATGCTGCACAGCTTCCCAAGGTCACACCAGCGCCTGCACCGCAGCAGCTGTCTTCAGCAGCATCGTCACTGCGTGTCTCCTAGGCATGGCTCCGCGACTCTCTAAAAGCCTAGCTATTTGCGAGAGTCTATTACATGTTCGATTCGTCAGTGACGGCAGTTCTTTCAGCACCACACGACGGGAAATTGATTGCAACCCTTAACATGGTGCCTCCATCAGTGCCCCTGTGACTTAGGAGGACATCAGAGCGCAGGCTCCTGTTACTGGGCCAGCTGCAGCTCCGTATGTCAAGCGAATCTGGGTCAGATTGCTCTCATGTGAGCACTGAGTGCTAAAAACAGCATAATTGGAAGTTTGAGCTAATTACGAAGACTTGAAAATTTTTAGAAACGAATACTGGGGAAGATGTGTTCTTTTAAAAGAAGGCAGTTGTGTTTATTGTGAGTTGGCTTTAACTAACAGAATTCCGGATGGGCACCAAGAAATAATTTCTGGGTCATCATGCAGGTTTGCTTTATAAATAGAATTGTAATACATGATTCACAAGAGCTAAAATAATCTGGATTAATTCACTCTGATCATGTATAAGTCATGAGTGAGGGAAGTATTCAGATTCTCAGGGACAGCCTAGTGTCACGCATTTTTCATGGTAGAATTATGAATTGCAGGAATTATGGTATTTTATGTATCCTACCTTTCCTCCCCAGTCAGGCTTAAGATAGTAGAATTTAAAAAAATAAACTCCCTCTTATTTTACAGATGAAAAAGTCAACATCAAGCAGCCGCCTGGCTGGTGGAAGCCACACCAGTCCTCAGCGGTGAGAGTTAGGACAGGGGGACAGAGGCCCCCAAGGCTCACCCCTGCCAGCCCATCAGCGAAGGCACCCGCTGAGTCCAGTGTGTGGATTCACTGGCAGGGACCACTGTCCACAGACTGGCCGTGTCTCCCAGCCCATCATCTGTTAACATCGGCTCAACAGGATTCCATACCCCACACACGGGTACACTGTGGAACCCATCAAAATGTAAATTTTATTTGCTTATGCTGAATGTCTATAGAGTCCGCCAAGAAAAAAATGCATCCACCCTTTAGCAGCTCGCTCTGCTAACATAGGTCTGGAAGCCCGTGGCTGTCACTTGCAGCAACTCTTGTAATGGTAGAGGCCAAAGGTAATTTGTATTATCATGATGTCTCAGTACATTTAATCTTATCTTTGCTTTGCTTTGCTTCTTTTCTTTGCTTCTTTTCTTTTCTTTTCTTTTCTTTTCTTTTCTTTTCTTTTCTTTCCTTTCCTTTTCTTTTCTTTTTTCTTTTCTTCCTTTCCTTTCCTTTCCTTTCTACCAGGGATCGAACTGAGGACCTTGCACTTGCCAGGCAGTCGCTTATGCTGCTAAGCTATATCCCCAGGCTGTCTCAATACATTTAGTGTAAAAATATTTGTACAAGTTTTTCTTTTCCCAGTGTGCACATGTTCTGGCAGACTCTGTCTATGTAGTTGGTACCTGTTTGCAGTATATGATGATTACATCCTGTAAGCATCTGGTACCCACACTAACAGAGCTTCACTCTTTTCTCATCCCCTTCTCCTGCCTCCTTCCCCCTCCCTCCATCTCTTGGTCCCCTTCCCATTTGCAAAAACATCTATCTCCTTATTTCCTGTTGTTTTTATTTATATTTTGTACTTGTTATAGAACACAACTCATGCAATATTTAAGCTGTGTGTCTGATTTATTTCACTTCACATTATGTCTCAAGGGCACTCATTTTTCTACAAATGCCTAAAGTCTTTCTTTATGGCAGAGTAGTACTCCGCTGTGTGTAAACACCACATTTGCTCTATCCATTCATCTGTCTAGAGGCATATAGGCCACTTCCAAGATTTAGCTACTATAAGTTGTGCTGCTATAAACAGGGGTATACATGTGATACGATCTTTAACTCTTATGGGAAGGTACCTGGAAAGGGAATGGATGGGTAAAGTGGAATTTCTGGTTTTAGTTTTTCTGAGGAACCTCCATTCTGATTTCCATAATTTGTCAACAAAGGAATGAAAGGATGGGGAGAGGAAGGAGAAGGAATAAATGAAAGAATTAAGCTGTGCTGTGGGCATGCACCAGTTCCTCAGGAAGGAAGGTAACCATTGTGTACTGCCAGTGGCAAATGTGCGCCAATAAAAATAAAAATTATATAAAAATTTTAAAAGCTCAATATCTATGGTAGTAAGTGATCATTTTTAGAAACTAAGATTATGTGTGTGTGTGTGTGTGTGTGTGTGTAATTAGACTTACTACAGTGGCAACTACTTTTTAGGAATTATGAAAATACTTCTATAATCAGTGAGTTTGCTGAATTCAATCTCAGAGTGAATGCACTAAGATGTGTGATACAGAATGTTTCACTTTCTAATAAAAAAAACTACCCTGAAACAAATCATGCTATTGCATTTCAGGCCTATCCTTGAATTCTAAACAGCTCTGAAATGAATGAAAGATTCCATGGGTTACTCTCAGGTGAATAATTCTCTTCTCCACTCTACATCACACAGAACGAGTACAGCTTCACAGACACCGAGTGCTGGGGAGGGAAGAGCCCCGGTTAGATCTCCAGTCTCCAGCCTTCCACAGGGAAATGAACAAAAGGAAACCAAAAAGAGCACACACAGTGCCTGAAGATTGCCTGCTGACATACTCAGAGGAATGTAAATGAATTTTTTTTAAAAAATTGGGAAAATAGATTCATTTCATAAGTAAATTGCATAACATTGCAGCACTAAACATGGAGATGTGTGATTCTAGAATAAAGTGACTCAAATACTTCCATCGGATTCCACAAATAGCTACTCTATAATAGTCTGTCGAGTTCAGCAAACTGTAGACATATCCAACAGGCAGAAAATTAAACTTATTTATGAAAGAAAAGCAAAATAAATCACCAAAGTACATACACTTCACATGTACGTGCAATGCATGCTTGAATAGAGATGTTGGAGATCTGGGAAATTACATGGCATTACAATATTTCAGTACCTCATTTAGTATAAACATCCGTGCATTTTAACATCCATTTGGATTTTGCTGATTTCAAAATAAGATTTCCATACTGTGATTTTTTTGTCTTCAGTTTAATGAAAATTGTTTCTACCCGGAAGCCACAATCATTGCACAAACATAGACTACTGCTCAATGCTGCTGTTTCTAACTCAGTGAGAGTGTTCTCAACTGTGGGATTTTGGCTCCAGCTGGCTCCAAGTTCAGCCACAGTGTCCCCAGGGCCAGGCGTAGTGTCTGCAGATACGTTCTCTACCAGGCCAGGGTGCAGACACTGCTCCACTGATATCTGCTAATAGACACGGGGGTGCTGCTCAGCAATCGGCAGGTTCAGGATAACCCAGAGCAGAGAATGGTCCACCCCACAACGCCAGAGCACCACAACTGACAGAACGGAACCAAACCAGATGGAAGATCAGACTGAACCTATGTGAATCATCCACATTCTTAAAATGCATGCTATCCTCTCCTCAGTTAACAGATTCCAACTTACTCAAAATACCTCACTGATACTCTTAGCAAATTAGACGATACAGATTTCGAGGGAAAACATTTTAGAGGCACCTATGATGGGGAAGTACAATTGTATGTATTTCACAGCCAGTTTTCTGACTCTTATTATCTAACCACGGCAGTTCACTAGGAAAGAATGTATCCTCTCATTAAAGTAATTGTGGGGGAGATAATCCAGTTCAGCAGAATAGAAGGACACTTTTGTTCACAGCCTTAGCAACTCAGCACTTGAGGTATGGCCCAGTCTCAGAGAGGGGCTTCTGAGGAAATTTAGAGATCAATGCTTAAATTTTGCATTGACAAACATGAAGAGTAGAAGGACCGTGTAAGCCATGTGACTAACACAGAAGGTGGGGCTTCTCAGAAGTACCTGGTCTTACATCATATCCTGTAGAGCTCTCTGCACGCTCATCGACATAGCTCATCTATTCCCAAGCCAACTGTAGAATGTGTGGATGTGGTATATTTACAAAATGTGGTCGAGGTTGATTAATACTCTTTTTCCTTAATGCACGTGTTGTGAATGCATTGAGTAAGGTGAGACTTAACTCACTGATAATGCATCATTACTGACCCATCCCCAAAGAAGCCCTGACAAAAAAAATTGAAAATAAACTTGAAAAACATAGAGATTGCATTTTTCCTTTAACTAGAGTGAAATTAGATATTGATGTACCACCTCCTACACCCACAAACATGGAATTCCTGGCCAAAATACCCACTTGTCATATTTCAAGTCTATAATAGCTATTTTAAAAAACAACAAACATAAAGCCTCACATAATAGATAGATTAGGTAAGCAACGAATCTCTAACAATTACTAAAGTAGATGGTCCTCACTGGAGCCCCAGCAAACCTCAGGCCTCCCTGAGCTAATGTCTTCAATCCTCCCTCCCTCCAAACATTCAAGGAAGCCAGAGCCAGGCCCCACACCTCAGGGTCAAGCATTTACTGACTTTTGAAGAAGGCATTCCCTTTTTAGACAGAGCTTAAGGGAAGTCACTAAGACATTTCCTAATTAACAAAACAAAACAAAACAGAACAGAACTTTTAAATACAAGATCCATGACAGCCCAAAGGAGGAAGTGATTTAAACTGGGGTTGCTGTCTGAAGCCTCAAAGTGAGAACACAGTGGGTGTTGAAATCAGGTTGCGGAAGAGGAGCCTGAGGGAGAGCTGAGTTCCTGAGGCGTTTTGTAGATATAGACAAGTTGATTCTAAAATTTGTGCCAATAAAGATGGCAACAAATTGCGATTGCCAAAACAACATGAATAAAGAAGAAATGGAAGCTTCAGACTACTCAATTTTAACTCTCATCAAAAGCTGCAGCAGTCAAGGCAGTGATACTGCTGAAGGGACACAACGCTGATCAGCTAAACAAAATAGAGAGCCGGGCAACTCGACGGGGAGAATACTCATTTCAAAAACTGTCAGTATGAGAATTATAAGTCTATACACAAACAAAAAGACCCTCACATAAACCTTACACTTTGTACCGAAAAATTAACTCAAATCAATGATAGAATTAATTTAAAAGGTGAAACTATTTTTTTAGACTATGCACAGATAAAGTTTATACTACGTGTTAGGTAAAGTTAGGCTTTATGAGGTGTGGTCAGAAATGTGAATGCAGCTGCCAAGTGCCATCCTAAGGGGCAGGCTCGAAAGCATGGGGCTGTGTTTTCATCCACCTTATTTATCAGCTCTGGCACTGTGTGACTTCTAGGTGTAGAAGACCACCTGGTTAGCTCTCCTTGAAAACAGAGCAATTACCTCCACTTTGGCTAAACCTGGGCTATTTCTATGTACTGATATGTACAGAGCTGGCTGGGCTATTTCCTCCTCCCTTCAATTGACTCTAAGCAATGTAAATAGCGCTAGCTGAGGTGCTGATGTGTAATCTTTAAAACCAGATGACAGTTGCTGTTTCTCGCCTCAGTGTCTCCCTAATGGTTGAGCCCTGTGGGATGCAGTCACACAGCTCCAGGGTGTCAGCTGGGTTCAGCCTTGAAATAATTCCCCAGCGCAGAAAAGGTTTGCACAGCAGAACCAAAGCACAAGCCTTCTAAACATTAATTGCTACTTCCGTTGTGTTATGTAGATGGGTCTTCCTGCACGTCTTTCTCTCTGCATATTGCAGAGGTGCTTTCTGGCCTCTTAGCTAGCTCAGTTCACAGTACCCATGTAATTCCCACCATTCTCACAGTCACTCATCCTCTAACCACTCCCTTCTTCATGAATTAATAAAATCTGGGTTAGACCTTGAGTTGAGGTCTTTATTTCAATAAACCTTCATCCAGGTCGGACTCAGGACCCCTTGGCCAAGCATAATTAGAAATATGTCTTACTGTCTTTATTCTCACTGTGGGTTGTACTGGAAGTGGTCAGTTGGAATTAACTTGCTGAAATTCCAATAACATTTCCATGTGATTGCAAATATAAACTTCCCAGACTGGGCGGAGGATCTCTATATCTAGGTATTCTCCAAAGTCTAAACGATCATGAAAAGTAAGCATTTTGAATCAATCAGGACATTGAGACAGCCCAGCTAGCCACTCAGGAAAGAGGGCTGCCGATGCTGCTTCAGAAAGTGGCCAGAATGATGGAGATGGAATGAATATGTTCAAAATGAAGTTGGGGTGGGCGGGTTTTGAAGGAGATTCATACTGTGTGTTGTTTAGTAATTTTTAGAAAGTATAGACAGTCACTATATTGTTCAAAATCACCTCGTATAAGAGAGAATTCAGTTAGAGCCTTTGCTGATGGCAGCATCCAGCTAGAACAGTGACCACGCCCTACGTGGACATCTTTGGCTAATCCTATGTGAAGAATGGACTTCAGGGGGCTTGAAGGTGATTGTTAAGGGAGGATTACACCTGGGAGGGGACCTTGGCCCCACCTCTCTCACTGGAAGCGCCTACTAAATGTATACAAACCACACTTGAGAACAAAATGAATACTGAGCTTCACAAAGAAATGCAAGGCAGGGTCCTGGCTCTCTGGCCACTCAGACCCTGCACTGCACCTGAGGCTCCCTGGACTCAGCAGGAGCTCCTGGCCTGTACCGTGCTTTCTTTCAGAGTGTGCCCTCTGCTCCACAGCTTTCTCACTCTGTGTCATCTCACCTTCCAGCTGGCCTCTGGGACAGGAAGTGCCCTGTCCTCATCAATGTAACAACCCGGACTCCTGTTCAAATGGCAGATGGGAAATGGTCCCTTTTCTCGCAAACCTGATAACTGAAAATACAAGAAAACAAACAAACAAACAAAAAAACTACAAGTGCATCAAAGGGAAATGTGTGCAGGGGCCATGGGTGGAGGATGAATTTATCAAGCACTTGGAAGATGGAAAGCAGACAGAAGAGCACAGACTGATGAATTACACTCTAAAATGGGCTCAGTGGCCAGAGCCAGGGACTCACAAGCGTAACATTTTTGTAACCCTCATCTCAAGGAACACAAGTCCAGATAACTCCTCAGGTATAAGCAGAGGCAACAACGAACTCCTAGAGTAATTCTATGAGGATGCCCTCTGGAGAGCTACAACCTGACACAAAGCCCACTCATCGTTCATACTGCAGCTCACCACTGGCTCTTCCTCATCATCACAAGTAAATTCTACCAGCTAGCAGGTCTATCAACACTTGCTCGGTTGTTACTCAGCTTTTCATCTTCTTTGTCTTAAATATGAGCCATTAAGGAGCCAGTCATCTTAAGAACCATTGTGACAAGCGGGGTGTGGTGGTACTCGAGAGGCTGAGGCAGGAGAATCCCTGGGAGTTTGAGGCCAGTCTGGACTGTAGAATGAGACCCTGTCTCAAAAAGTCAAAAACAAACAATAACCACTGTAATATGAAGACGAAGTTCAAGATAACCAAACAGACAAGTGAGCAAATAAATGAATAACCTAGTATAACTCAAGGAATAGAAAATGACATCATAAAGCAAACCATTGATTGGGAGGTGTGCAGCAACTCAAAAACTAGAAGAGGCAAATACAATTGACAGGAAAAAGATAAAGAACAATTTTGTCTGTAAATGTATGAACAACCATTTCGAAGAAGGCAAGAGACACTAGAGTAGCCATTGTTAATCTCCTGTTGTTATGTTTTGAAGACCTGTATTGCTTGCAGTGTTCTGTTCTGAAATGCTATGTTGTGTTTGACTCTATTCTATTCTGTTTTGTTTTGTTCTATTCTCTTTAAAACAAAAATAAAAATAAAAAAAAGAACATATACTACCAATACATGAGGGACAACTTATTTTGTGTAGTAATTCTTAAAAACAAGGGACATAAAATATTAAGGCATGAAGCTTATAATTTCCAATGCTGAAGGACAGAAGTATTCAGATAGGAAGTCTCCATGGCCAAGTTAAAAAGCTTTGGCAGCAGAGAAGGCTGCACTCACCGTGGTCCGGATAGTCCTGCTCTCCCGGGACCCTCTCTTCTCCATCTCAGTCACTATCTTTCTTTGATGCCTGAGTGCAGGAGACCTTTGAAAATGGAAGAAGCATTTGAAGAGAAGAATTTGGGTTCACAGATGACTGGCATGTGAAGAGACATGGCCACCCACACTAAGCTGATATTGGGAAGTGAGCAAGACATAAACCTTGGTGAAATGCGGCTGAGTTGGGGGCCTTTCATTAGGAAATCCTGTGCTGTGCTTGAAATTGTAATCAGCACTTTACTTGAGCTTCTGCTGAAACAAAAATGTCTAGTACATGGCCTTGGCTTTGTAATAGAGCGTAGTGCTCAGCCAGGAACATGCGGGAAGCTTGTGCCATGCAATGGGAAGACCACTGGTTAAGATATAGATGGATGTGGATGATGGTTCAGTGAACCACGCGCAGAAGCTAAACAAATATGAGCTCATAGAAATAGAGAGTAGAAGTGAGCAAGGCTGGGAAAGGTTGGGTAGGGGACCTGAAGGAGAAGTTGGTTAAGGGCAAAAGTGATAGGTAGGAGGAGTAAGCGCTAGTGTTCTTTAGCTCAATAGGGCAATGACACCTAACAATAATTCACTGTGCATTCCAATATGGCCAGAAGAATTTTGAATGTCTTCAGTGCAAAGAATTGATACATTTTTTAAGAGGAATGTATGGAACTTGCACATTGCATGCCATAAATATGCACAAGCATTGTGTGAATTATTTTAAAAATTGGAAAATTAACACTAAAACTATAGTAACCTCAGTATCCAAAAGAAAGGCAAAAAGAAAAAAAGATGAGGGAAGGAAACAAGGAAGATTAAAAGAAAGGAAAGAAGGAGAGAGGAGGGAAGGAAGGAAGAGGGAGAAAGATGTTGAGAAATGAGAGCAAAAATTATAGAAATAAGGAAATTCAATGGAAGTTATCACCCTGAAGTGTTAGAGAAACTCAGTTCCTTGCATAAAAGAACAGGAAGTTCCATTCTGAGTGGAAATCATTCTCAGACAAAGCAATAAAGCACTCACTACAACCACCAGCTGGTCATGGACACCACAGGAGTCAGGGCTGCAGTCAACGCTCTGGATTAAAATAAGTGGAATTCAGGGAATTAAAATGTTTAACAGCCTATGAGGTGTCAGTCAGACAGCTTCAAAGCTCAGGGGAGTCCAAGGACGCCTGAGGACAAAGCAGGATACAATTATGTAATCATGAGTTGGCACAGGTAAACATGCACGTGCTGGTTACAGCATTATGTAGGAATGTAAACATGCGATAACAACCTGTATGAGAACTATACAGTAAAGACACAGGCGACTTGTGCTCTGATTCTCTGCTCTGCTCCATGCCGTCTGCTGCTATTGCTGATTCGCTGATGTCTTGCACATGTAGGTTCTGTAACCTTGGGACCTCACTGCAAAAGATCTCCCTTGAGCCCCCTGAGTGGCCCAACATAGCCATATTATTAAAAACCAAAAAATAAGATAAAATACTTTCATATATTTTAGAAAATGAACTTGATATCAATATACAATTTATTGAAATGTTTTACACTTTTGTATTCTTTGCAATCAGTTGTATATTTGACATCTACCACCCATCTCAGTCAGACCCTAATTTATCACCAGAATTCATCCTTACATCCTTGCTACCCTTATATTTTATCGATTTTACAGACACAAGGCAGGTGCTCATGCTCAGTGTGTCCCAAACATGCTTCAAGTTGTCTAATAAGTGCACCAATTCTTACTCTTTGTTAGGGCATCATAAACACTGGGCAACCACATGTGTTGAGTATCAGTTTTTGGTTTTTGTGGTGATGAGAACAGAACCTAGGGCCCTGTGCCTGCTAAGCATGTGCTCCAGCATGGTGCGCCAGCTCCAGCCCAGCCCTGCCTGTCATGGTTCCACATGTTCTTGGGGCCCTGTTCTTGGGGCCACGTGTGTGTTTCACTTTGCTCAAATCCACCCAGGACACTGTGCGCCTTTTTCTGTCCATAGATGTCATTCTTCACATGTAGCAAAACAACCTGCTGCTTTGAGGAGAACATTGCAACAGGGCCTTGTTTTCTTAAGTGTTTCTGCACTATTTGCCTTCTTATGTGTGTAAGTTCTTTGTCATTCTCTTAATTATATACAAAGAATTCAAACCTTCAAGGGTTTTAGGCTTTGCCGTATTCCTGGTAATGAGTTTATTACTGTTGTAGTCATGGTTTGCAAGGGAAGAGATTTAATACAGGACACATAATTTTTAGGATTATTTTGTAATATTCACCCAAAAAAGTCAGATGCAGAAAAGTGCAGGAAATCTGTCCAGACACTAGACACCCACAGAATCCAGCTGAGGGCCTGGATCCCACGGCAGTGTCCTGCACAAGTCCAACTGAAGACCTAGAGCCCATGGCAGTGTCCCCCACGAGTCCAGCTAGAGGCCAGGAGCCCACGACAATGACTCGTGCAAGTCTGTATCAAGGCCCAAAGGCAAGTGGTGGAAGCTAGAAAGCGTGTGTCCGTGGGATGAAGGATCTGTGCCAGCAGCTGACGGCTCTGCACTGCAGCCAGGAAGTGATGCTCAAGGTAAGGACCAGAGTTCACCCAAAGAAAACTGCAACCATCCTCAGCGACAGCAAGATCCTGAGCTCCTCCTGTGATGAAAACAGCTGAGTTCACCTCAGGAAAACCAGCGCAAAAAGCTTCTCCAGGAGAATCAACAGTGCATCATATTCCTCTCCAGTTCTCTTTTTGTGCTGTTGGCCGCAGTCCTCAGGTGGGCCTTCTGCACCCAGAACCATGCCAGTTCAGTTCAGCTGTGCGTTCCAAGTTGCCAGTTACTTCCATTATGTTTGTCACAAGTCCATTAACTGAGGTTCATCTGAAAGCCACACCTCTGCCCCTAAATAATTCACCCAACACAGTGGTTCAGGGTAGCAAAACACCTTTATGAGTCAGTAGTTTTATCATAGATATTTAGTTTGCTTGTGGAAAAGGCTTTTTAGATGTCATAGCTGCTCTTGTTTTCTGTTTTAGTGTTTTTCTCAAGAATAAATGTATTTCATCCTCCCCCACCCCAATGCCTGAGTAGTAATGACTAACATCGCCTTCATTTTTCTCATGGAGAAACTGAGGCAGAGAAAGGTTAAGGAAGGGTCAAATACCTGGGACATGGCCTGCAGGGATTAAGCTCTGAGTGGACTGAATGGGACCTTACATGAGGCAAGTCCCTCACCACCTGCATTCCTCCAGGAAAGAGTAACACCGAGCAGGCATACGGCCCAGTATGTTCACTGTTGTATGAATATCTACCCATTTTCTGCAAATGTTTCAGCAGAATGGATGTGGAAATAAATCTGAGTAAGAATAAAGTAGGTCTAATGCCTTGCTATGCCCTGCATTTTCCCCTGGAAACAAGACCAAGGAGGTTTCATAGCTGTTCCAATGACCACACTCTCCTGGGTCACAACCTTGGCTGCGTGACCCTGCACCTGTCCCCTCTCCCCACCTGGCCACGTCCCACCTGTCTGCTCAGCAACAGGTGCACAGAGCTTGGCAGGTGCATGTCTTGCTGCCACACAGCTGGCGGCTGACCCGGTCGCTCCCACACGTGTCCCCGGCGGGTTCCCCACTGTCTGCCTCTCCACACGGTCACCGGCTTGGAACCTGTGTGACTGCACTTCCGATTTCCCAGGCTTGTCTTCTGCCTGTGAAGTTGCTTGACTATTTCTTGCTGAACAAAATGGCACTAACTCTGCATCTTCACCCTCATTCCTGGAGAAAATCCTTTATACTTTCTGCCTCTCTGTATTCTCTCAGGAAAAGTAAAAGCCAGGATTTCCAATTTATTCATTTTCCTGCACTTCCCTATGCAATATCAGACCAATCCTATAAAAGACAGGACCTGTTTAGTCAAAGTGATAACAATAAATTAAAACACACTCGCGTACACACGCATAAATGCACACGCACATGCACCAAAAATCAAGTCAGGACTCTGCAACTTCTTTAATTATTGGAATCTGGATTCTCTAATTAATTAAATAAACATTTTCCTCTCATTACTTCAGGGAGAAGAGCAATTTCCAGGTGTGCAGATGAAACGTTAAGTATAAGAAACAATGGCTCTGCCATAGCTCACAAGCCCACGCTGCTGTCTTTATGGGTTGTGGCGAATAAGAGGACCCCAGCACTTGGTATTTGCTGCTAAGATCACTAACTTATTCATGCAAACAAAAAAAAACCCTGAAAGACTAGGGATAGACTTGTTTTATTTATATCATAAAATTGGCAATTTTTTGGTTACGTGTATTCCGCACATACATGTTCTCTGTGTGTGGCTGCTGTAACTGATGGAACATGACAGAGGACACATGAAGTCCAAGCTGCCTCCAGAGATTCCGAGTGCCTGTGAACGGTTTTGTCGGGGCTCCAGCAACGTGAAAAGGGGTGCTGACTAGCATTTGCTTTGCTAACACAGAAGTGGCTGCTGGCTGAATCCACAAAAATAAATTGGTCTCATTCAAGCACCTTTGAAAAACAAACTTGGATTACGTGGCCCCAGAAGAACTAGGAGAATAAGCACTTTTTTCAGAAATAAAAGTTTAAAATTTAAAATAGAATAAAGAACCATCATCGAAAGACTAATTTACTTACCTTAGTAAGAGCACAGTTATAATTCATTAAATTTACACCTAATCCTAAATTCCACCCTTCAGTTTACGTCATTACCATCTCCACTCTGAATTGAGGAATATTGCTTAAAAGTCCCCTTCATATTAAAATAATTAAAATTTCAGTTAGGTATACATACTTAAATTAATGACTGTCTCTACCATGGGTAAGCAACATTTAATTTATTTTGATAATTGTTTTTTTTAAACTGGATGTCTGAGGGAAATATGCAATATATTGGTGTTTGTCTATGAAATATCATGCAGGGCCTCCTCCAGGGCTCAGTTCTATAAGTCTTGAGCTGCTGATGAGTCCCTGTTGCTTTGCGGTCCTTGCTGATCCATCAGAGCCAGTGGATGGTGCTGGATGGTGGCATTTGACACTGAGAAGATCACCCCTTTGTGTGCAAGGGACACCGTTAACATCCTGCTAACCTGGTGGTTCTCAAACTCTGCTACCAAGTGGGATCCCTTGGCCTGCTTCAAAACATGTTAATACTCGAGTCCTGCACCAGGCGTTTCCAATTGAACAGACCTGCAGTGTGGCTAGGGGAGTGGACATGTTGACCCCTCCGGATGAACCCAGTGCACACTGGAGGAAAGCCCGGGCCTCTCCCCACCTCTCAGAGGTCACACAGTCCTTCCTTGCTCGCTTACTCTCATTCAATTCTCACTGTATCCTTGGGAAGCAGAGCCAATCGTGACAGGTCCTTTTCAACAGAGTGGGAAACTTGAGCATAAAGACTTTGGGGTGAGGTCACATCTTAGGACTCAAGATCTTCTACCACCTGGACACACTGCTTGTTGAGTAGGGTGCCGACAACTGGGGAAGCCTCCTCTAGTAGTCATAACTGTAGGTCCACAACCTACAGTGCAGGAACAGTAGCTTTGCTTTTCAGGACCAAACTCATTTTCCTAGCTTCTGTCTCAAAGTCCTTGAAGTTGGGGACAAAACCAAAGAAATAAAGAGCTCAGCAAAATCCTTGCCATGGGTCCTTCTGTATCACACCTCTACTGTACTCAAATACACTGTATTAACCTTTCAACAAAGTAGCATTAGCAGGAATTACTTCAGAGCAAATACAGGAAACTCTACAAAGAAGTGATTGTTGTTAAATTTTTTACCTAATGTTGACATGCCTTCCAAGTATATAATTTTATAGCCATAAAAACAGTTGCTTAATAATGTGCCATATGGGATGTCACGGTCACCTCCATTAGAGGTTAAAAATAGTAATGCCAGTCCATTTGTGAGTCTGAAGTCACAGGCTTTCGGTTTTAATGAGCTGACTGTCTGGAAGGAAGGTGAGATTTCTGACCTACTGCTGGGAGGCCGTTCCCTGAGTGTCTCCTCCGTGGTATGGAAGGACTTTGTAGTGGCCAGTGTAAATGTCCTTCTCTTCTTTTGTCCTTTATTAGTTCTCACTCCTGAGAATTTGATCTTTCAAGTGTAACTGCTAACTTGATATGGTGAATCTACAGAAGTGAATGGGTGATTTGGGGAAGGGCTGTGGCCTGTGTGAGCAGTCACTCCCACACCCATTAAATGTGCAAAACGCTACCCACCCCAAAGACCATGCAGCAAGGGTTCCATGAGCTCAAGTACTGCATTTGGAAGTACCCAGCACAACACCTGCCCTCCGAGTCAAGGTCAAGTCTGAATTTGAATGGCCACTGCTCATCTTTTTCATGTATATTCTACTGTCTCTGTATGCAACTTACACATTTACTTAAGATTCTGCCCTGTTTTACTGATTTTGAATCAACCTCTAGTAGTTGACTCAGGTTGTTAACCTATGGGCAGTAGGCTCTTCCCTTGTATGTTCTTCTAGAGATATTCTACTCAGACACAGCACTTACTGACTTCATTATATCACTGTGCTGTAAGCACTTTTAAAGGTAATCCACGCTGCCTGCTGGAAACATCCATGCATGCTACAGCTTTACTTCAGATGTTTGAAAGAACGCCTTTGCTGCGACAGCCACTAACAACTGGCGTGCAGATGACATTCATCTGAAACTTGCCCCAGGACAGCTGTGCCAGCTGAGACCTGCAGTCAGCTGCCTTGGGTGCTATTTTTAGCAGTATACTCTTCTCACACAGGAGGTAGTGGGCAAAATATGGTTAAAAGACTGGCTCATCGTGGAAATCCTAACAGTGGAGTTGAGTTTCTCCTCTTTTGATTTTTGTTTTGTTTTATTTTTGTTTCTGCAAATAACTAAGCCCTGGTGAAGCTGATAAGTACTCCTTTATTATAGAGTCAGCAATGACAAAGATAAATGTTCAAAACTCAAAATCCTGACTGTACCGTCACCAGTCTCATTCCTCCTCAAATCCTACGGTAGTCTAAAATTAGGAGCATGACCTAGTTAAAAAAAAAAAAAGAAAAGCTGATTATAAAATTACTACCCTCACTTAACAAGAAAGCATCGAGTGCTCATTAAATGGCAAATGTTCTTATGAACTGTGCAAAATTACACAAAGAAGATTCTTTCTCTGTCAAAAAAAAAAAATAAGAGTCAACCCTGTAGCTGGTAATCTAGAGTGTAAAAGTAAAGAAAGTTTTGAACAAAATGGAACATTCAATTTTGGAGAAAATAAGAGAGTGGAAAAAGGGCATAGATTCACCAACGAAAACTGAAAAGCTGAAAAACAGCACGTTTCAAAGATCGAGTGCTAGAAAGATAGGTTTGGAGATAGGAAGGCAAATTTATATGAATACACAAGAGTAAACTAGACATAGAGAAGACACCAAATCCATGTTTTGTGCAGAGCTGCAATGATTGAGTCTTAAAACCAATAATCATCCAAGACCAATGTCACAGCATAAACTTCTCCATATAGGGATGAATCAAGCATATCATTGGCTTTTCAAATTATAAGCATTTGTTCTTAAAAATTGGACTGGCCTCATTTTATGCTGCAGGCAGCATAATTTCTGCTCATAGGGAGCTCTGATGGGTCCTGTGAGCTCTGAACCACAGCTTTGTGATAATGTGCTTGTCTGAGTTTTTCACCTGAGCTGTGTTCTCGCAGAGGACTTCCATTTTGCCCATTATTCATAACTCATTATTCCCCATTATAACATTTTTACAAGCTTGTGGACTTATCTCTCTCCCCTTGTGGTACTTGGAATTGAACCCAGGGCCTATGCCTGTAATTCCAGCACACTGGAAGACTGAGGCATGAGGACCCAAAGTTCAAGCCTGGGTAACTTAGCAAATTAATGAGAGCCTGTCTCTAAATTTTTGGAAGGATTGAGGATGTAGCTCAGTGTGAACACCCTGAGTTCCATCTCCCACACCAAAAAAAAAGAAAGAGTAAAAACCCAGACTCAAGGTCAAATTTTCACCAAGCAAGGTGATTATCTATGGGCATGGAGAAATCACGCTGGGGCTGGAAATCCTCAGGCACCCAGGTCTTTGTCTCAGTTACTTTATTTGTTGCCGAGACAAATCCACAACACCCAAAGTGAAAGGAAGAGAAGTTTGTTTCGGTTCAGAGTTTGCAGAGACTTCAGTCTATAGTCCACTGGCTCCAAGGCAGGGAAGAGCAGTGCAGGGGAAACGGTCCTAGCAGGGCAGGCAGAAGGCAGCAAGCGGTAAACCTGGGTTTTCCTTTTATTGCACCCAGGCTACAAGCCTATTAGCTGGTGGCACCTGCACCCAGGGTGGTGTTTCTGCCTTTAGTAAATCCATTCAGCCGCACTCAGAATTTTGCTAATTCCAATCAGTGGATGAATCCAGTACCACACACCCTTGATACCAGTATCTCGAGATTAATCCCAGTGTCACACACCTGAGATGCAGCCAGCCCCAAAAAGCACCACCTATGAGTGCATGAGGCTTTGAGGGGGTCATCTAGACACAGCCAGAATGCCCTCCCCAGACCTCCTGTGAGTCCTCCGGCTCAGCCACCCTTCGCTCAATCCCTGTCCCTTTACATGCGCCAGTGAAGCTTTTGAAAAATTCTTACAAATTAGCTTAAGGGTATCATTCAGCATTGTGTCTTTAAGTACTGCCTGCTTGTTGATCAGTCACAGAAGTCCATCTCCAGCTCAGACTTTTCCCCAGACTCCAGGAGCCATGGCCCCCTCTCAGCTGGTCCCATCTGGATTCACAGCAGCACCACAAGCCTATGTCCAAGAAGAAATAGCCACACACACCCACATGATCTCACCCATGGCCTCTGGACCTCACGTGGGGTTGTCCCTGTCCTCACACCATGCATTCCCTGCAGCAGTGAATCACACTCGCTTCTCGCTTTCCTTGCAGCCAACTGCTTGTGCAAGCTACCGCAGAGCATGACCATACCAATGGCTCAGTTGACTTTGCCTTCTGCCGCCTCAGATTCTCTAACAGGCCTTTCAACACCACAGTTAGTGCAAACCTCTTCAAACATGGGTTGTGGGAGGTGTTCCGAAAAGAAATTCTTAGTGTTCAAATTAAAAACAAAACTTATCACAGTACAAGAAACACCGCCATTAATCCCTCTGTCTTCAAACGCACTTATCCCATTGTTCTTGCACTTTCTGAAGCAGTTCTGGAGGTCCTCTTCTGTCAGTATTTTTAGTGGCACTGCCCTGGCTGCCTCAATGTCCTAAACCCATTCAAAATTTTGATGTTTCACGATCATTTTAACGTTGAGGAAGGTGCAGAAGTTGCACAGGGCCAGACCTGATGGACAAGGTGGATGGGGACACAGCGTCGTGATTTGAGGAGCTACCTTTCCCTGGTGCTCAGAAGCAGCTGTCACTGTGTTTTTGGTCACCTCATAAAGACACTCCTGAAAGAGGGTTTCCAGAGCTGCTCCAGAAAGCGGCGAGAGCAATGAGATAAGTGTGTTCAGGGTGAGACAAGTCATTGAGAGGGGATTCATGGCAAGGTGTCTTTTGCTGTACTAAATATTTTAAAATTGTAAATGTTCACTGTAGTTTTGATTTTCCCTTATATCTTATCACTCCTCAGTGACATTGTACAGAAGATCCTGTACTTTGCAAGGCCCATGCTTACTGTCTGGCTTCGTCTTGGGGCTCCCTGCTGCTCCTCATTCTCTCCTCTCCAGGCCCACACACCTCTTCTCAGATCCTGAGCACACTGAGCCCCTCTGGGCCCACACATGTGTGTGCTCCTGCCGTCTTCCTTCCCTCCCTGCTGCAGCTGCGGCCAGGTTCTGCCACTTGACTCTCACTGGACAACCTCTCTGTGGCCTTTCTGTGGCCATCACATCTAAGCACCCACATGCACTCCTGCCCCATGCTGGTATTTCATCCACACACTCCCCTTGTGTTTTCTACGAAGCACTGGGGCTCTTCCAGGGACTGTGTGTCTCACGATTCACGGTATTTATTGTCCATCTTCTCCACTGGAACATGCACTCCCTGCTTTGTTCTCTGCAATATTCCCTAGTTCCAGAACATGCCCTGACAGTTAATTAGCTGTCAACTCAAATTCGCTTCACAATTCCATACAGTCCCTGAAGGATGGGTCTCATGGGGCTGTCATCTGTAGAATGAGGCAGTTCGGCAGATACATGAAGAAAGGAACGAAGTGGACCCTCACATTTGAAACACTAGAGTGACCCATTAATTCACAGCTGGTAGAGACGAAGACGAAACATTCCTCCGTGGGCTCCAGTCCTGATCCGTTTATGTATCAAAGGCATCTGGAGCAAAGCACTGCTTCGTCTTGACTGGTGTGAATTCAGAGTCTGTTCCCATGAGTATTGCTCAAGAGTTCCTTAGTGTTTGGAGAAGCAGGCCCCGCATGGGGACTGGACATCTGAATGTACAGTGACAGTTCTTGTCCAGTGACATGGTACAATGGAGGACCACGTGGGTCTTAAAATTCCTCTCATATATTTTTCTTTTTTTTGGTTTCAGCGTTAACTTGCAGATGTTTGCATTCCAATTAGAACCGGTTAAATCACAGACTCCCGAGTAACCTTGAACAGTAAATTATCTTAGTTCCAGCAGAAGGCAAAACAAATAGCAAGTTAACCCTGTAATTGCAGTTTATAGAACTAGCTTAAAGCTATGCCCAAGAAACAATTTAGGGATGCCAGTTAGGCAAAAATATCAACCCAAGACATAGAATTTAAAAATAAATTCACCACCCAGCCAATCCATTCTCTACTGGGCTCTCACCAATGCTTCACAAGCTGTCCGGAGGTCTCCCTCTCCCTTAGCTTCCTGAGGCAGGGTTACCCCAGCCTTGCCATCTGCCAGGACCCAGTATAAGCTATGCACCCACAGACTGACACTCCCGCCTCCCTCCAGCTTCATAACTGGATTTGCTCTCCAGCCCAGCTGGGGTCCAGGCTCCACCTAGGCTTCAGTTTGATGGCTCTTCCCTCGGCTTGCATCTCCATCCCTCTGGCATCTTCTCCTACCACTGGCACTTGATCAAGTCTATCCCAGCTTTCTTTTTCCTGCGCTCACTTGGCAGAGACCAGAGCTTGGAGCGCAGCCTTTGCCGCTTTTGCCATGAGATGGGGTCACTCCAAGGCTATTGTGGTCTTACACAGATCTTTTTGTTTCCTTTAAATCATATCGCTTACTAAGAACAATATTTCTCCTAGCTTCAGGGCTTGGACAGGGGCCTGAGAGAGGCCATCAGAAGGGTCATGAAGAACATCAAATTCTGGACTTGTCCTTAAGAAATATGGACTGTGAAAGGAGGGTTTAGAAAATCACTGGTGATCACCTTCTTCCAACTGGGGATTGGCAGGCCATGAAGGCCAAGTTGTAAGGGACTTTGACATTGTTTCCCAGACATTGCAGAAAAGGGAAAAGATCCAACTATAGGATGGTATTTTAGCTTAGCATCTGCTGAGATGCCATCATCCCTAACCCAGGAGTTTGTATGGGGACAAAGGAGTATTGCTTGAAAAATGAGTTGAGAGAGAGAGAAAAGAGATCAGGTTTAGGTAATTTTAAGAATGCAATCTAGAGGTGAGTTGGGAAAGGTAGAGGGTGTGAGGTATGTCATGGAGTCCCGCCAAGATGTGGCATCCATCTAAAAGGTATCCCTAAAGGGTGATTTCAGGTGTGCTCTAAACTGGGTCACCTTGGAGAGAAGAGAGCCTCCAACACGGCAACATGAGACCTGATTTCACTCTGGAGCCAACTGCAGCGCTGAGCCGGAGTGTCCTGTTGGTCCACCCCAGCCAACCTGAGAGAAGCACTCCTAAACCAGACGTGGTCACCGAAGAAGTCTGAAGCAGGAGGGCAAACTCATTGTCTAAGACAAGTGACAACCTCGTCACCCACAAATTTCTCAGATCAGGAAGTACAGTCAAGAGAAAAGCTGTGAAGGAAAGGGGGAGGCAGAAGGAGCACAGCTGGCAGCACGGGCACTGGGAAGGTGAGGAAAGTGACCCTGTGTCTGGAGGGGGCTGGCGGTCAGACTCCGGAACCCACGACCATCCATCGCAGGAGAGCGTGCTGGAAAGCCTCAGGTGCAAACAGAGGAGGGTCAGCATCCTGGCCAGCAGCCTTAGGGAGTTAGAGAGGCCGCAGCGAGGTTTCCTGTGTGAGATGGTGTTGCAGAGGCTGGTCATGCAGGTGGTAAAAGAATTTACCAAGAGCAGAGTAAGGAAAGATTTGTTGGATACCCTAAGAGGAGGAGGTCTCTGGAGGCGCTGTTTTTAAAGGGAAAAGTGTGGGCTGGAAAAAGGCTCACTTTGATGCATGCCTGGGAGAAGCAAGAATCTCTCCTAAGGGACTGTGATGGGTTGACAACTGGTGGTCAAGTTGTAACCCCCAGCTGAACTGAATCATCATGGTGCCAAGCGTGGAGGGCCCACCTGGGGAATGCTGCCAACAGTATAAAAAGGAGAACTGGAGAGGAAGGAGGGCCTTGTTCTCCTGTTGCTGTTGGTTCTCCTGGAGGAGCTTGTCCAGCTTCTTTCCTGATATGAACTTAGTTATTCTCATCATCAGAGGAGCTCAGGACCTTGTTGCTAAGAATGGCTGCAGTTTACTTACTTTGGGAGAGCTCTGGTCCTTACTTTGAACGTAGCTTCTTTGCACTGGAGGGGAAGATGTGTGCTGTTCAGTCTCCAGGAGAAGCTTGTCACGCTGACTTCCTGATACGAACTCAGCTGTTTTCACCGTCAGGGGAACATGGGACCTCATCACTGAGGATGGCTGTGGTACTTTTCAGGGGAGCCTGGTCCCTACTTTGAGTGTTGCTTCCTGTGCAGATCCCTCAGCCTGCTGACACAGATCCTTCCTCCTGCTGGCACAGACTTTCTAGCTTCCACCGCTGACCTTTGGGCCTTCCCAGTGCAGATTCCTGAAAGAGACTTCATGAGTCCTTGCTATGGGCTCTGGGTCTTCAGTTGGACTCAGGCAGGACGTTGCCTTGGGATCCAGGCCCTCAGCTGGATTCTTTGGGGTCTTCAGTGTGTGGACAGATTTCCTGTACTCCTTTGTATTTTACTCTTTGGGTGACTATTATAAAACAATTCTATAAATTATGTGTCCTGTATTAAATTGTTTCCCTTGTAAATCCTGACTACAGCAGGGTTTACCATGAGGCTACCTAGACTATGGATCAAAGAACACGGGAAGGACAGGTAGGAGGGTGGGGTGGGCCGGAAGGTCTTTGTCTCTTTTAACATTTGTGCAGTTATCATCCTTGTGACAAGGTGTGGTGTCAGAGGCCCAGGATAACATAAGTGTCACACTTGTCAGGAAAGGAATGTTAATGGTTGTTTGCATAGGTCACTGAAATAGCTCATTTTGAACCAAAATACACCCCCAAATGTCCTCTTTCTGGTTACTTAGCACTTACAGTTTGACAACAGACACAGCACCCTTATAAAATAAAGAGACACAGCACAGTCCTTCACCACTCAGGGCCCGGGCTACAGCCACACTTCAGGTGACTGAAGACAGCGTCTGGTGACCCCCATGACACTTCACTGCTGCATCTTACTCAGGAGCTGGGTTAAAACCTAATACAGACTATTGATGCTTCCTTGGGTGGTGGTATGGTTTGTGTCTAGATGTCCCCCCAAAGCCTCAGGTGGTCATGGTCGGGGGAGGCTTTTTGGAGGTGGCTGAATCTAGAATTTGTGATTGATTCATGGTCCAGTGCTGGGACTGGGGGTATGAATGCTATACCCACCCCAGGGTGGGTAGCCTACATACAATATAAGGGGTAGAAAGAGGTCTCTCTATCCCTTTTGTTCTTCTTGCTTTCGTATCTTCTGC
The DNA here is from genome assembly GCA_004365215.1 of Cuniculus paca. Classification (NCBI taxonomy): domain Eukaryota; kingdom Metazoa; phylum Chordata; class Mammalia; order Rodentia; family Cuniculidae; genus Cuniculus; species Cuniculus paca. The sequence goes on from RJWT010000027.1 coordinate 52,577, forward strand.
CTCCACGGATGGCTGCCCCTCTGCCCTGTGCCACCCTGTCTTGGAGTCAGCTGATTATGGACTGAAACTTCTAGTAACTGTGTTATGGTTGACACATTGTGTCAACTTGAGAAGTTTAGAAGTTTAACTGACTCAGCAGGGAGCCAGGGTTCTTACTTTGTAAATATCCTCATCCTGTACAAAGGAGGGCACAGAGATTTTGTGAGTGCTACACCTGCCCTGTAGGGGGGGGTGCCCTGTGTACAGTATAAGGGAGGAGAAGTGGCTCACTTTCCCCTTTTTTTGCTCTGGCTGCTGCCTTGCAGTGTTGTCCCTGTGCCATGCCACCCTGCCTTGGAGCCAGCTGATTATGGACTGAAACCTTCTGAAACTGTAAGCTAAATAAACCTTTCCTTGCTTCACTTTGGGTGTCAGGTGTTTTGTCCCAGCAAGGAGAGAAAAGTAACCAAGCCAAATAAGCCTTTCTTCCTTGAACCTTGTATGTCGAGTATTTTGTCTCAGCAACAAGAAAAGTGATTTGTTAAATCCAGTGGGTTGGCCCTTCTACGTGACTCCTCTGTGTTTCCATTTACAGCAAAAGAACACAGTACAGGTATTGCTACCTTGTCATCGCCGATCACTTGTGAGGAAGACCTAGATGAAAATTTAACGAATACTGACCAACTTCCTGTCTGCAGAAACGGAGTCTGGCCACCTCGGAGACAGAGGTTCTTGAAAACGGGGCAGTCTTTTCCATCTTCAAGTTCTGTCAGTGTGACCTGTATCTCGCAGGCACTTAGACTGGAGAGTTGATGGACTGGGACAGGAAGCTTTTACCAGAAGCCACTGTGTCCCAATTTTCTATTTAATATTTTGAATAAAAGCTGATGCGTCCCCCAAGCCAACATGTTAGCACAAAGCAAGGTAACAGACCTCACCAGTGCGTCTGCCTGCCTGGCTTGCAGTTTTCACGCGAGCGTCTTGCTGTCAGCTACCCTGTCACTATCATGTGGATGAAGAGGAAGCTAAATTCATCTCCCCGTCTTTTTTCTGTACAGGCTTTAACTCAGTGATTCTTCAATTACCTGGTCCCAATGACAGGACATTCTTTATTACCCCATTTCCTGTACAGCAGATGTCAAACTCTGACAGCCACTTCCTGCAATTTGTCCTCTCTGACACTATGAGGTTTTAAACATTTGTGTGTATCACTTTGGGTATAAGAATCTTACTGAGCAGAGAGACATCTGAGAGTCGTCAGTGAGAGGTTAAATACCCTGCTTTGACTTAAAACACAACGGATCCAGGGGAGCAATTTAGGAAGGAGGTGCCCTTTATCAAGACTCTGAGATGCATTTTCAGACTAACAGCTTCCAGAAGCTCAGTAGCATCCCTCCTCCTGTGGTACTCATGGGATCACTCGAAACTTAGCGGGAGGAAACTGGGGAACTTTGATCATGTCCCCAGAGGGCAAGGGGAAGAGCTGTGATGGGGTAACACATCATTTCCTGGCAGCACCAGGCCAAAATCTATGGAGAGACGATTGCACCAGGTCCCCCAGCGACCAGTCACACTGCCCATCTACTACACTCGGGAGGGGCGATTCTGAGCCTTGCACCACCCAGCATCTCTTCAAGCTGTTGCCCTCAGCAGCGAGAGCTGCTGGCCTCTGCACCTCAGTGCTGGAGGTCAAGCTTCGTCTCCACGCTGGCCCTGCCCTTCCTCAGCCAGCGGATGCACAGTGCTCGCTGCATTTGTATCCAACCAGATGGGTTAAGCGGCTACCGTTAGCAGTAGCGAAATAAAAACAGCAACATCAACCGCAAACTGTATGCCAAGCTCCTCTATCAAAAGGGCCTGTTTAATCACTCACTTCTTATTTCTGCGGACGATGTTGGCATGTGTTCATTTCAAGGTGCGCAAGTGCTTTGACCCTCCATGTGCTGGTTTCAGGGTTCTGTCTGCCCTTCTGTGCAGTGCCTGACCTTGTCCACAAAGACTCCTCAAAGCCTAGATTTTCATAGCACCTTTGAAAGCCATAGACATCGATTTCCTGGACTCAGAGTGTTCCAAGGTCTTACAGCTCAGAGTTCTCTTTCCCTGTGTTCACTATGATGCCAAAATCCCAACCTTAGATAAGTATTCTTTGGGTCAAATGCCATCCATAGCCAAGGTCCATTTGAAATACAAGAAGTAACACCCTACGTCTAAAGGAGTGAGAACCACGCAGGTAGCACTTAGTCGGTAATTATAACTCTTTCCATGGGACTACATCAGTTCTTTTTTAATGTCTGAAATGGCTCCTCTTATAAACTGAAGTAATGTGTCCTATGTAACCATTCAGTGACTATCAGATCCTAAACATGGAAGGTAATGGTGTGAAGAAAAACACCAGAGACCAGTTCCATGACTTGAGCCACAGTGCTCACGTGCAAAGGCCTAGTCAATTCCGCCGACTAAGAGAAGAGTGTGGGCACAGAAGCAGTGTATGTTAAAGGTAGAAATGCATCACCAGATGTCCCTCCTTTTTCTTCACTAGAACTACTTTCTTGAGCCAACTCAGGAAGAATTATACTGTGAGTAAAACATATTTTTGGTGTCCTACACACTTGACTCAGATTACAAAGTTTTCACTTCCAAGGTGTGTGACTTTGGCAAAATTACTTAATCTGGCTAAAAGCTCTGGGTCCTTGTTGATAAAATAGAGACTTCTCTGAGAATAAAATGATGTGAGAAAGAACAATAAGGTGAGAATAAATGTTTCATTTGGAGTACTTGAATAAACTGGAAATTAGTATCACAGTACTCTGGTGCCTCAGTTCATGAACTCAATTCTTCCCATGATTCTGGTTACCAACTGAATCAAATTGCCCCAGAAGGTCAACATTGCAACCTAACCATTGAATTTGATTTTGTTCATGACCAATTTGGTTTGTGTCAGAATCGTGGAAAGAATTTAAATTTGTGAACCACGATGCCACCGTGATTGTAACAATAGTAATCTTGGCAATAATGAAGGAAATCCACAGAGGAAAGCCCTGTCTCCCAGATCTTCCTTATCACGATAGACTTGCAGAACACGAACAGAGGACCGATGTCACATGAAGACACTGATGTTCACCCCGGCTTCAGATTTGTCCATGTTCTGTGTTTTTATAGACATTTCACGATACACAGTTTGAACAGATGTCAGGCTTCATACAGCCTTTGTGGTTAAAAGATTGACCCCTCGCATCCTGATCAAAGAGTCAAGTCCTGCATCCCAGCTGGGGCCCATCTGCCGCCTCAGACCGCTGACAGCTGCACTGTGTGCTTCGGACAGAAACTTGGCTCCGACAGCTGGTGCCACTATTTGCTGACCCAGGAGTGATTTGGTGACAAGCATCCCTCCTGCCAGGGGGCTCTCGGGTTGGGGTCTGAACCGCAAGATCTTCAGGTGCCCGTGGTGAGTCTTCATGGGGAACTTCTGGGCATCCAGCAGATCACGACAAGGAGCAGCACGTAGTGGAACGAAAGCTGTTTCCAGAAATTGGAAAAGAGCAAGAGAGGGGTGTGGGGGGAGGTGACCCCAAACCCTGCACCTTTTGAACAACGGTAGCTTACAACCAGAGGAAGAAGAAGCGCGTTGGGGAGATGTCTGCACACGCCTACAGGGACACTGCATGCTGGGTGCGCATGGCCCTGGGCGCAGGGAGAAAGCAGCCAGGTGGCACTAGGTTTCCCGCCTCGAGCACCAGGCCTCTTCTCTGGTTTCCTGGATGTTTTATGTCCTGCTCTGCTCCTTGGGTTCTCTCGACCTAGCTACCTTCAACACTTCAAACTTTCTCCCCTGGCCCAGTAAGTCCACGCTGCGCCAACCTTTTCCTAAACTAGATAAGATTGCCTTTCTCCTACTTAATAGAAAAAATGATTCCTGGATTTTCCTACAATATTGAGTTTCAGGCTTCTTGTGAGACGTGTGATGAATTCACCCCCACTGGCAGCATCACCCTGTCATTCCCTTCCTCCCCAATCACACAGAGACACATGCTACCCATGGACACTGGCCTCCCGCTGAGGCCGAAGCATTCTCTCTTCTAGGGCAAGGCAGCAGGGGAAACCATTTGTGAAATAAGTCTGCTCTTCCCACGGAACTAAAATGCCATATTTATCTAATATCTTACCTCGTGGACACTGGACTCTATTTCAGGTTTCCACTTTGTGAGATCCAATTGGTTTGCTATTTGGTTAAACTAATCTGTTTATCTACCCTCGTGCCAACAACACCATTCTGAGGGGACTCCAGTGGCTTTTTAGTATTTGCTGACATCTGCTAAGTGGGTTTTAAAAAAGTATTCTTGGCTTTTCCCAAAGTTTTGCATTTTATATAAATTAGAAAATCCAGCCAATTTTAAATTGGATAGATTTTTGTCAGAATTTTAATTTCATTAAATAAGGAAGCAACTGTTGAGGTATAAATAATGCTTTGCATTGTAATTGGCCTTTTGAAAATGCCAGATGATTATAATTGTATTATTAAAGACCTTACTAATTCTTTTCCACTACGGACATGGTAACTCATGGCACCCACTTTGAATATCCCATGCTATTTCTCTTTCTATACTTTTGGAGAACAAGGAAAGAAAGCTAAATGTTAAAAAGAAACACTGATGGGGAATTTCTGGGGAGTAGCAGTAAGTAATGCTTTAATCTAAATCATCTCATGCATCCCCCAAAACACTGTAGACACCAAGAAGAAGAACCAATAAAATCTCATGATTATGGATCGATACTGTGACAGTGGGAATGGGTTCCCCAGGGTGGATTCCTTCGTACAAGGGTGAGTGTAACCTGAGTGTAACCCCTTCTTTCTCATAGGAGCTGTCTCTTGTCATGTGACGCCTTCCAGCAGGTTATGACCCAAAAAGAAGACCCTGTCACACATGCCCCTCGACCTTGGACTGCCAGTCTCCAGAACCATGAGCAAACAAGCACCTATTCATTATAAATTGCTCGGTCTGTGGTATTCTGTCATAGCAGCACAAAATAGAATAAGCCTCATTGAATCCTAGATGGGACCCTGGCACAAAAGAGGCATTTTCCCCTGTCAATCAAGAACTATTCTTAAAAAGAAAGTCAACCCAGAAGTGATTTTGAACTACTCAAGCACTCAGATTCCAATGTGCTATTCCCCAGTTCCCAATAAGATATTTTTTAGCATTTGTTGCTGGCTAAGTGCACCTGAGTTTTTCACTCTGGGAAACTTTTGCTATTGTTGTTCATGAATGATGAGGCAAGTGGCATATTTCAAAACAAGCCAAGTGTGTTCACTTAGTCAGTCAGGCTGGTCTCATGCAAGATCATGTCCTACATAAACATTTTACTGCTGTCGGTATATCGAGACTTTGATTACTGACAGCCACTGGGCAATTTGGTGACTTAACACAATAAATAAATAGCAGGATGGAAAGTCAGTTTTATTAGCATCTCATCCTTGATCAGGCAACCAAGCACCACCCACCTAATTCATCCGTGAAGAGCGCTTCAGTGGACGAAAGGAAGAGATGCGCATCCTTGTGCCACTTCTGCCTCCTCCCGCCGTCCTCTTAGGGCTGAGCTCACTGAACAAAGTGAAAGCTCGCTGCCTCCCACCGCCTGACCCTCCACATGGCCCGCCACGCGATGCTCCTCGGAGGGTAACACTGCCCTCACGAAGGCATCGTGACCTATTCATTGCTGATGAGCATCAGGAATGTCTGTGCTGATCTCAGCCAGCCTCCACAGCTCATGCTGGCACAGGCGATAAGCCACAAGAGACAGCCAGGCTCTGAAGTGACCACTGGGATGTGGGGGAAGGTTGCTTCCACTGTGCTCACCACGGAACCAGTGGAGAAGCCGTGCTAAGGACAGAAACAAGGCCAAGGCTTAAGGAGGACAAGATGCGCTGCTGCTGCCCCAGTCCGCAAGAGCAGCCACCCCCGCAGCCTCCCACCTTGCTTTCTAGAACAGACTGCGGGCAGGAAAGGCACGGCGGGTCTCCATCCGCGCTGTGCTCCCTCAGCAACTCCTCTGGAGTGAGAGAGCCTGCACCCGCCCCACGTGCAAAGTTGGAGGTTCTTGACTAAGGCTCCTGTTTCCTCTCTCACACAGCGAGCCACCTCCTGTAGTGACACCCATGTAATATTACCAGTAAAACCAATGATATTACATTCTTCTGCAAAATGAATCATTATTTAATTTCCATTGCCTCCAAGATGAGTGCTACGCTCCTTAACATAGCTCAACGAGTAAACATGCCCTTATCTTCTCCAGGCAGACTTAAACCTCCTTTTACTTTATGCCTGGCCTCCTCCCATCTCAACACTTAATCCCTTTTAAAGTCTTGTACAGTAAATGTCCTGCACTCAGGAATTTTAAAATACCGGAAGATAGGTGTTGAAGTGGGTGTTAAGAGTGATTGTTCAAATTTATGGAAAGAAAGCTTGGCTGTGTTAATCTGTGAACCCTTGAAAAGCTTTAGAATTGTAGATATCATTTGAAAAGAATGACTTCAGCAGAAATATTTAACAAACTCTATATACGTATGTTGCATGTTGTGTTGTTTATTGGGGTAAGATTTTTAAAAACTGTATTAGATTCCGCTCTTATGGAGCTCACAAGGAGTCTCACCCGACAGACTGCTACATAAGTAATTTCACATCAAAACGATGAAATAAATAACCTAATGCAGATATCTAATATTATCTGAACACTGGTGATGGTCCAAGATGAAAGCATTTTTTAGACTTTATTTCATTTAATCTTCACAATTATTAAAGATGCCTGTTATCTACCCAATATTAAGACATGTGAGCCAATTTTGAGACCCTAAGTAAATTTCCAAAGTCACAAGATTACAACACACAGGACCTGGGTTTGATCCCAAAATTGATTGATTACAAAGAAAGAATTGAGTATGAAGAAAGAATATGCAGCACATTCTGAACCTGACTCTGTAGCTATGCTCTGTAAACACTGCCAGAAGGAAGAGCACACTCCATTTGTGCTTAGTTATGGTTTAGATCTGAATGTCCCCCGAAGGTCTCCCATGAATAGAAGGTGACCAGATCACAGTAGCGGGTTGATCCGTGGATGAGCTCATGGTTGAATGTACAGTCAGGAGGGGGAGGCTGGTTGGAGGAGGTCACTGGGACCCACATGGAACGAAATCTTCTTGCCCCCAACTCTTTTCTCTCTTCACTTCCTCGCAGTGATGAGGTAAGCTGTGTCCCTCCACAGTCCTTCCGCCAAGGGTTTCTGCCTTGTAGCCAGCTGACTATGGACTGGAGCCTTGCAAACCTCTGAGTCAAATTAACACCTTCTTCAAGCTATGGGTGTCCGGGATTTTGTCCTAGGGATGGGAAAGTCAGTAACACAGGTGTGGGTGTAGAATATGTGCTAAGTTTGGTTAGTGTTAGGTGTCAATAAAAGGGGTTGTGTAAGATTTTCTGTTTCTATCACAGGAAGATTCTTGGCCACTTCCCTATTTTTCCTTGTATTATAGTGTCAATCTAAAATGTGTCCCAAAAGTTGTATGTGTTCAGAGGTGGAGGCTGGTCAGAAGAGGTGGGCCACCAGGGGTGTGACCTGGAAGGGCGTACTACTGTCCCTGGATCCTCCCTTCTCTTTTGCTTCCTGGCTTCCATGCGGTGAGCTGCTTTGGTTAGCCATGCCGTCCACTGTGCCAGCCAACCACAGACTGACCCCTCTGAAACGTGAGCTTTGAAAATGTAAACCTTTCCTACTTTAAATTATTGGTGTTGGGTATTTTATCCCAGCAATCAGAAAGTGACTAATTTACCTAGTATTTGGAGGGGCTGGAAGTCTGAAAGGTACATTTGCTGGCTTTCCAGCAGGTTTTTAACCTAGAATTTCTCACTGAGAGGCCACTCCCAGGAATCCTGGAAGCAGGAAGCTAAGTGGTGGCACCTTAGCTCCACCAACAGCCAGCGGACTTGTGAGCCTCACCAGGAAGCTGCAGCTTCCAAACCTCTTTTTGGCAGTCACACGAGTTGGTCCTGTGGGTAACAGATCAAAAGCCAAGTTTCACGAAGATTATTATCTTCTTGAGGGGGACAAAATTCAACCCATAAAAGACTCCAAATAATAGTGGCTTGTAGCAGACAGAAATTGGTTCTTTCTCCTATAATCCAGAAATAATATGACCACACCCAGTTCACTGTTGAGCAATATCCTCAGGGAACCAAGCTCTGGTTTTTCAGGTGGGTATAGTTGTTGTCCATCCCAAACCCACCTTTTGGGTCAAAACTGACTCCAGCCAGGACTATGCGGTAGCTGGTAAGGAGGAGGTTTGTACAAAGCAGAAAGGAGCAATGAGTAGAAGCATTTATCGCTCATACACATTTCCTTAACACTCTTCACAGAGCTTTTGTTTCCTCTGTGGCCTGGAACTACACCAAGTGACTACACTGACTTCCTGGGTGGGGGGCTAAGTGATGTGTTCTTCACTCAGAGAAGAAATGAACCTGGTGAGAATTTCTGCCGCTACAAAAGAGGAAGAGAATAGGTAGGTACTGGAGGCGCCCCAGCAGAATGAGCCACACTGAAAATTTTACAGAATTAAGGGCTGTGGTTTCTACTACCTGTTTGGAAGTAATTGTGAAAAGCCTTAGAAGAGATGTTGCTTAAAAAGGTCAATGGAAACACTGTAACCTAGGGATCATGTAAACATGCAAGTACTATGTTGGAAAGCAAGATTGCTTCTCATACCAAACACTTTTGCATGCCCCGGTAGATAATGTTATCAAAGAAGACTTAGAGACAGAATCACTTGGAAACCCCAGGGAAATGTTTTATTCATTAAAGTTCTAGGGGAGTCGGGCTTCAGAATGACTGACGTCCCAAGCTTCAAACACAGCAAATGTTTTTAATGGCTGTAAATTACGGTGCTCAGTAAGTTTATAGTAGTCTGCTTCAGGTAGAATGTGCAGTTTCTCAAGCAGTAATGCTGTTCACCATGTTTACTATGTAAAAGCTCAGAATCACATTCTTTGTTATGAAGTCCACATTTATGCAAAATGCTCCAGGTTTCATTGCTTTGGAAACCAGAATGAGCAAAGGTGATCTGTCAGGCGCGGTATAACTCAAGGTCCACCCACTTTTCTGAGTGTTAGGACACTTGGAATCCTGGTCACATCCCAAGCAGGGCAGGGTCGGTCTACATTCTCGCAGTGTTCCCCAACAATGCCATTTCTTTCCCCGTGCTTCCCTTTTTTTGCTTTTTGGTCCTTGGCAACAAGGACAGGGTTTCAAAATCGATCTTTGCTTTGGATGTGTTAAAGCCCGGGGCTTCCTTCTTGGGACCTAGCATGATCTGTCCTCTCCTGCTTCCTGGTTCCCAGGACTGCCACCGCCACTCACCCTCTGCGCCATGGTCAGGTCTGACTTCCTGGGGAAGGAGGGGTGCAGTGGGACATAGAACAGGCACCTGGCCATGGGCCACCCCGAAACACAGACCAGCAAAGCAGGAGATGAGATGCAGTTGTGCTGAAGTGATCATTTTCTCCTTTTAGAGAGGTGGTTTATAATTACATGAGCGTTTGAGATTACAGTCTTTGAAGCCCCTGAGAAGAAAAGCGTTCTATTCTTAGCAGCTGCGGGATGAGGAAGCCAGCGTTTTCTTGTCCCCATCTAGTGGTCACCATTATAAAGAAAGGCAGCAGTGTTCTGTCCCCAGATTCAGAATGTGGAGGGATTGAAGCCAGATTGTCTGGAGGTCTCTAACTGTGCCCTGCCATAAATTAATCCACCTAGAAATTACAGTAATTTTTAACCAATGAGAAAATGAGGCTTTAAATTCATGCTTAAGGAAGAAAAGTATTTCTTGTAATATTAAAATTAGAAGGAAGATCGTTTTTAAAGGTCATTATAGTTCACAATTAGCTTAAATAAATATTCACTTGCCTTTCATCGAGACCTTTCCTCTTCTCAGAAGTAATTTCCTAACGCTGAAAGTTAGACTTCTGACCAGCAATCTTCTACCATCCCAGGTGTTTGTGTCAGTCTCCACTGTTGCTTTAGAGGCTGCTCAAGGCTGAGTATCTTCAAACAAGCAGCAATATTGGGGGGTGGTCGGGGGGGCGTGCATTTGAAACTGTTTTCCAATCCCAAGTGCTTTTTCTCACAAAACTCTAAGCAAATGATGGATTGATCCCTAAAGACAATTTCTCTAATGAGAAAGAACTCTTTAAGATTACTTCAATTAATTGGTAGTAGTTACAGGAGGCACTGTGTTAAGAAATAGCATACGAAAGCAATTTAACCAAAGTAATTTGGCTTCCTGCAATTGATCTGAAAGTAAGATGTTTAACATAAAAGCCTAATTGAAAATGAATATTCTTCAAATGACTTTTTTTAAAGTTAAGTGTTTCTCAATATGATTTCTTAAAATATGTGTTATTAAGAATATGGGGGAGATATTTCCATTTTACTCCCTCTTAATTTGTTTTAAAAATTATACCTATTTATTACTGCTTTCTCCTCTTTGTAACAACAAAAATGTGAAAAGATTTGGATGCCCAAATACTGCAAATTGTAAAGCTCTGAATAGTTTCGTGGGCATTCTTTTGAGAGAAGACAATTTTACTTTTCTACATGACCCATTAAAAATAGTTAACCACATATGGAAAGCATAGAAAAGAAATTGCAGATCTAGATAAAGATCTGAAATTTTAATGAAAATATTCAAAGACAAAGTTACAAACTCCACCAATGCACCAAAATAATCACTATTCAAAGGAGAGACCAGTGCGTTATTTTTTGATTAAATCGTTCTGGGGCCCAGTTCATACACGGCTAAACAATATTGATCCAGTCAGCCGAGGTGGACCAGAGGCCTGAGGATAGGGCTGGAAGGAATAAGGAGGTTGATCAGAGAAAACAGAAGTTACTACAGGAGCAGCAGATCTTTCACCGCCGGTGAGAAGACTGACTTGTTCACACATTAGCAATAAATCGTACATCTACAAGCAGAAAATGTTCCAACAGCAACTCTTGTCCTCTTCATGCTACAGTGAAAATGAGCAAGAATGCATAAAGATTCCCTCCACCCAAGTTTTAGCCTTTCCTGGGGAAATTCGAGTTAAGACAAAATTTCTGTATGACCTGGAAATTCTCCTTACTCAGTTAGTAGAGAAACTGTTATTGTGAAATAAGCATTAAACCAGATTGTGATGCTCAAAATAGGTGATCTGCTAGGAGATTTAAAAAAAAAAAAAAACTAAAACAAGAAATGTCGCTTTTTGTAGAGCAGAAGAGAAAACCCCTTACTTGACTGGGTTCATGTGAAGGAAAAAGTGAACGTCTTCCATCTTTTGGATCGGAAGGCTGGGGCGAGACACGGCTGGCTTTGGGGTCTCCTTCCCAGAGCCTAGGCTGAGGCGGCGGCTCGTCTCCTTGGTGATTGTCTCCAAGCGAAGGCTCTCAGGTCCTGGGCACACAGAGAGACACTGCACTAAACTATGAAGCAGCAAGTGAGGCCTCGCCAGTGATCTACAGACTCGGCAACGCAATGAAGAAAGACGTTTTCTAAAGAGAATTCTTTAAGAAAAAGTGGGGAGGGGTGGTGGAACTGTTTCTTTTCTCTCTCTCACTCTCTCATGCTCTCGCTCTCTCGCTCTCTTAATTTTTAACAGGAAGGATGAAGCTTCTCATTCCTATTCTTTATTCTCCCTTTCACTTTCTGCTTTGCTGTCCTCACTGCAGGATGCCATTGCCTCCTGCCCCCGGGGGCCACAGTCACCTCCCATGGCCTTTACCCCCCACGTCCCACTGCCGCCCCTCTCTTCCGCCTCAGTGGCTCTGAAACCAACTTGCCAACCCTCTGCAAGTCGCAAGTACACTGCAGTCCCTGTCCTCACGTAACTCCACTCGACAGCACTGTGGGTGGCCAGAAGCTTCCTCTGGACACTTGGGTGTGGACAGAGTGAAGCCCCTGTGTGCACAACTCACCTTTCACACATAACCAAGGGAGTGGGGCTCAGCATTGGGAGAAATCAAGGATGGACAACTGAAGGACCTGAGACTCCCCACTCTGGTGGATTAAGGCACAACCCAATCTGCGTCTTCCCTGGAAATTATTACTGAGGATAAGGGATGATACAAGGGGTGTGGAAGCAATAGTTCATTGGCGAAATGGTGTTCAAGACAATGGCTGCTAAAATAGCTGTGCATCTCCACCTAGCAAGTGTGCACAGCCTGGTAAGTGAGTAGGTTAACTGCAAAAGGGTGTTAATGGGCTAAACCTCCAGTTGATGCTCTGGCCCAAAACTTCAAAATATTTGGTATCTCCTCTCTTCAGAACATTTTGAATTTGCACTTGCAAGCCTTCCATGTCACCTACCTATCAAAGCACCTGAGAGGGCAGCTGACTGGTTCTCCTTCTGCGTGGTGGACCGCAATGCTCTCTCTCTTTGCAGGGGCGCTCCTGGTAGACAGCTTGCTGGGACACAGGCACAGAGCCCAAGTTTAAGAAACTACTAATATGCACCGAAAAGGTGTGAGAGCTGCGAATCCTCGTGTTCATTTATGCCAGTCCCCAGCAGATGCGCATCTGTCTCATAAAAAGTTTAATGTGTGAAGCAATGAGGTAAATGTTTGGCTTTGCTGGTGTAACCTGCTGAAGGGAACGACGCCGAAATCTAAGCAGATGAGCAAAGCTTAGATACACATGTAGGGAGACGCAGATGGTTCCCTAAATTTTAAATCCACTGACAACCTGCAATGAAAATCTAAAAAAACAACTGGGGGAACCTTTCCTTGGAAGACATTCAATAATAAAATTATTATAAAGGGGTTAAATTACTTAAAACCCTCAAAGCAGATAAAACTATCAATTATACTTAAATTAGACTTGTCTGGCTCTAATTTGACTGCATTCTCTTTTATGAAAATATTTACAGGCGATGGCATTTCCCGTCCTGGTATGTAGCTTGGGGAACCTCAGTGAGTGTCTGAAATGGTGCTGGCTGGGTGGGGTTCAACTGTAAACTCAGCTTCTAGGCAGCAGTTGCTGTCTCGGCTCAGGTATTTTGTCCTGGGCTTCAGGCTCTGAGTCTGCTCTTCACAGTGCATCTCATCAAAGATGTGGGGCGGCGCTGGTCGTGACGTGTGTGTCTATAATCTCAGCACTTCAGAGGCTGAGGCAAGAGGACCATGAGTTTGAGGACAGCATGGACAACATGGCAAGACTCTGCCTCAGAAAAAGAAAAGAAAAGGAAGCAAAACAAAACCACATGTGGACAGGTAGAGTTAGAAACTCATTTCCCATTCTTAGGCCATTTCCTTTGAAGATTTCTTATTCTCCCTCATGGTCCTGTTTTTCAGCTCTTTTCTGGTTTTCTAGCACAAGAAGACTTGATGTTTCCACACACACCACGCCATTCCTAAAAGATAACCCTCACAGAGTTTCTCTGCTGCCTTCCCCAAACAAGTGCGCCTGCCTAGAATGTGAGCTGTGTGGCCCTCTGGGGCCCCTGGGTGGTTCCTTTGTGTAGATCCTGGTTTTGTAGTCATCTTCTCTTGGAGCTTTGTCTAATAGATGTATAGGTTGTTTCAGCTAGGACTCAGTGGGCTTTTCTGCAAGCAGAAATTCTCTGCCATGGGTCTCACTCCAACAGTCCACTCTGACCTAATCACAAATATCCGGAGGTGACAGTGCTCGCACCGTGGGTCAGGGAGGAGCCGAGCGTGTTTACCCGGAGCTGCTTTGGTGCCACGAGCAGACAGCTGCGTCACTCTATCACGTGAGCCTGTTCCGTGATGGTTCAAGTCAAGAACAGAGGCGGCGGAAGTAATCGTCATTATTATGTTTATACGGGCGCGAGACTAGAAAGCAAACGATCCACTTTTAAATAGAAATCACAACCTCTCGTGAAGGTTGTTTACTCATGAGGAATGAAAACACCCTGCCTTTACATCTGACTGCGGTGATCTGAGTTTGGATTTGTACGGAGTCGCTTTCAGCTGCTGAGCACGCTGAGAGCCAAGGCCACTGGAGTGCCGCGTTGACAGGTGGGGACCGGGGCACGGCTGAGGAGGCGGGTGCTTTAGAAACTCTTGGTGGACACCTCAGTTCCCTCTCTTTACTTGAGATGTAGAAAAGGGGTTTCTCTTTCTAATGGATATGACAGAGGCTCCATCAAGTTACAAACGGGCGTCACATGCAGAAAGACACGGATACAGCTGCCCAGGTCTGCTGTTAAGAGTATGTGGAGGCGATGTGTTCTCTAATAATTGCGTTTCTAAAGTAGGCAACATGAAGTGATAGCAAAACTCTGTGATCAGCAATGGGATAAAAAAGGGGGCTAAGACAGAAATTGACTTTGCCCTCATCAGCATCAGTCTGGTGACAAAGGTAGACATGGTGGTACTGATGTCTGTCACACCACCACGTGGCAGGAACTAAAAGATGTCCTTTGCTGACTTACCTGTCTCTCGTACTGGCTCTGCTGTAGATCAATATCCCTGCTTCACAGCTCAGGAAACTGAGACCAGGAAATTCGACCTGAGATGCATATCTAAAATGAACATAGCTGTGACTCCAGCCAGTTCCCTGATCCAGGTTCCACAGTGCTGTCACGACACTTCCATGCATGCTAAGGACACGAAAAAGACACAGAAAATGTGTAAAGTGATGCAGTCTTTCAGAAGAAGGCTTAGGGGATCCAAATGGGGCAGATCATTCAGGGTTCACTAGAGGAACAGATTTAATGTAACATATACACATTTAGGATGGACAAGGTAGGCGTACGAAGGCCTTCTGTACAAGGGAGAGTGGAGGATGCCGTCGAAAGTCAAAGGACTGGAGCTCACTGCAGAGTCCCCCAAAAGTTCACATGAGGAAGTCAAAGATCTGTACTGGAAGGCTGAACGGTGTGTGATGGTAAAACTGGAGCTCCTCTGAGGAAGCAAAAAGCGAGACTTCCTTCTTCTTTCCCTTCTCTTTCCATCCAGGCTACAAGCCTATTGGTTGGTGTCACCCACATCCCCACCTCCTCAGTAAGTCCGTCATCCAGACACACCCAGAACTCTGCTAACCCGGTCTGCTAGGCGTTTCTTATTCAAGTTGGCACTGAAGTTCACCATCACATGCAGAGATCTCCTAAATCTCCATGGTCATGCAGATAACTTTCTATATGAGCAGAAATACCGGTATCCAGTCGCAGTAACTCAATGCAGTCAGAAGCCATTCGCCTTGGCTGCCACTTAGCAGCACATCATCCTTTTCCACAGCGATCAAGTCACAGCTCCTAAAGTCAAAAGGAAGTGTGTGGGAAAAGATTTGTTCCTAACAAAAAACTTAGATATGCATGAAATATCAGATAGGCCATGGAGTATCGCGTGGCTTTGGTCTGGTGCATTAATTCAAAAGGAAATTAATGATTTGCAACTCTGAGATGTATGTGAATAGCACATTCATTATAGTTATATTGAATGTAAGGAACATAATCATCAAAATTTCACTATTTCTGTTGTACACTGCTGATATGGTTCACAGTACAGATGAGTCCTTTAATTCTAGCGATGCCTGGCTGATCCACGACAAACAGAAATCAGTGAAATTCAATGGGGCTGCCTGGAGGGCTCCAGGCCTATGAAACTTAATTCATTATTAAACTCAAAAGCTAATTAAAGATGAAAGGAAGGAGCAGTGTAGATGCATTCTCTGCCATGAATTAAAGCAGCTTGGGTGAGGAAACACTGTGAAGGTCGTGATCGTTTAAGCTCAAATGAAGTTTCCCATCCGAACACTTCAGTGAGGCTGGTGAGTATTCAGTCTAACGAAAACCTTTCGTCACCTTTCAAAGGGCAGAAAAGGAAGCTCTGCGAAGCTAACTGTCTCCACGGTGTCTGGGTGGATGGACAGTGGGACAGGGCCAGCCTGCCATCTTGCAATGTCCACGGCTCATTTGTTTTAAACGGACACATAAATTTTGTACATATTTAGGGGGTATGATATAAAATGTTGACATGCGTGCATAGTCACGGTTATGATAAATGAGAGTAAAATAGCATTTCCGACACCTCAACCGTTACCATTTTTCATGCTGGGAACATTCAAAATCCTTTCTCCTAGCAACAGATCATTTTTCTTCTAATGCCAAAAATGGTTCGTTTAAATCATGTATTAAAAGCAGTCACATTCATCGTTGCTTTTATTACCCTGACACTTAGAACCACGAAGATGAGTCCTGTAGACCATTCCTAGGACTCTGACAGTCACACTGATTGGAAGAGAAAAGGGGGTTGCAAAAAAGGCCAAGGGACCTTGTCTTGCCCACACTCAGCACACAGCAGCTGACACCAGGTCCCAACCGCAGAGCCGTGGGTGTTGGCCTCCCAATCTGTCCAGGTGGCAAAGCTGGCCTGGTGGTGACACAGTCACGAGGGGTGCCTGGTTTCTCCATGGAGACCAGTATGCTGCTTCTCCCAAGAACCAGGTGAGGGGTAGGCACAGGTACCTGCGGGGAGAGGGCCCAAAAATCCCGCAGCTCTGGGCCGTGGAGACAGCACAGTCTGCCCAGCCCACAGACGGCTCCCTCGTGGTCAGCGCTCAGCTTCCAGCCTCTTCTCCTTCCCTGCCCATTGCTACCTCCAGCTCCCTCTGCGCTCAGACAGGCGGCCCGAGGCTCTCCCTCTTCCCTGTCTTCAGCCCTTCCTCGGAGCTCTGAGTTCAGCCTGCGTCCACACTGTGGAAGCCCCCAGCTACTGCCCCTCTCATGTCCTGTCAGCCCGGCTGTCCCAAGCCCCAAGTCTCAGCTGCTACAGCAAGAAACTTCCGACTGTGTGATCCCCAAGAACTGTCATCCACTTCTCACGGCGCTCTGGTCCCTATAATCTGGCTGCCATCTAGCGCCCCTCACTTTGCCTCCCATCTTCTATAATTTATTCTACATTTCTTCGAGACTAAAGTTTCCTTTGTTTCTTTTTCCTGCAGTACTGAGGACTGAACCCAGGGTATTCACAGTAAGCTAAATCCCCAATCCCCCCCCCCAACACACACCCTTTTTGAGACAGTTTCACTAAGTAGCTAAGCTGTCCAGCCTGGGCTGGAACTTGCAATCCTCCTGCTTCAGCGTCCTAGACTACTGGGATTTCAGGCATGGACCACCATGCTCAGTGAGATCAAAGATTTTAACACCCCACGTATGAGCAAGAACATGTGGCATTAGTTTTTCTTTACCTGGCTCGTTTCACTTGATGTCCTCCAGTTCTATCTATTTTGCTGCAAATCCCAGTTTTATTCTGAATAGCATTTGTTGTGTATGTAGCCCACATTTTCTTTATCTATTTATCTGTCAATGAACACTTCAATTGATTCCATATCTTGTCTGTTGCAATAAACATGGAAGTGCTGGCATCTATTTGATAATTTTATTTCTTTTGGATATTTCTGATCATATGAAGGTTCTCCGTGTAGAATTTTAAGAAATCTCTCTACTGCTTTCATAATGTGCTAGTTTACATTCCTAGCAATAATTTATAAAGACTTTTTTCTCTTTACCCTCACAAAAATTTTTATCTATTTTGTTTTTTGAAAACTCATGGCCATTCTGATTGGAATAACACAGTACCTCCTTGTGGTTCTGAGTTGCATGCAGAGATGTTGAATGTTTTTCCTATACCTCTTGACCATCTGTGTGTCTGCTTTTAAGAAATGTCACTTCAGATCATTTGTGTATTTTTAAGTCAGACTGTTGTTTCTGCTGCAGTCAGTGAGTTGTCTGAGTTCCTTGTATATTCTAGATATTAATTCTTTGTCAGAGAAACCGCTATATTTTCTCTCATTCTGCAGGCTCTTTACTCTGCTGTTTTCTTTGATATGCAGAAGCTTTTTAGTTTGACACAATCCCATTTGTTTATTTGTTGCCTGTGCTTTTGGGATCTTTTCCAAAAAAAAAAAAAAAACCAATCATTGCTTGTGCCAGTATTTTGAAGTACTTCCCCTATTTTTCTTATTTTTCTTCTAAGATCTTCATAGCTTCCGGTCTTACATTTGGGTTTCGATCCAACTTGAGTTTAGTTTAGTACAATGTGAGAGACAGAAGTCAAAGTGCAATTTCTTCACATCAATATCCAGTTTTCCCAGCAACGTCTATTGAAGAGATTGTCCTTTCTTCAGAGTATGTTTTTGGCACCTTTCTCAAATATCTGTTGGTTGTAAATGCACAGATTTATTTTGAGGATCTCTATACAACTCCATTGATGTGTGTTTTGGCTTTAATTCCAGTAACATGCTATCTTGGTTATTACAGCCCTGAACTGTGTCTTACAGTTAGGTATCATGATGCCTTTAGCTTGTTCTTTTTGCTCAAGATAGTTTTGCGGTCTTTTGTGGTTGTTATTATTGGAAGCTAGAATGTCCCTCAAAATTCTCACATGTTTAGAGTAGGACTCTTGGAAGGTGACTGAGTCATAGCAGTGCTATCTTCATCTGGATTGATCTATTGATGAGCCCATAGCTAACTGAGCTGTTGGGAGGTTGGGCATGGTTGGAAGAGATGTGTCCCTGGGGATGTTTTTTTTTTTGAGGGCCTATTTCCTTCCTCATATCCTCTCTCTCTCTCTCTCCTCTCTCTCTCTCCTCTCTCTCTCTCTGTTTCCTGGTTGTCATGAGGAAGTAGGTAGCAGCTTTCCTCTGCCAGGCCCTTCAACCATAATGTTTCTACCTTTGAACCAGCTGACCATGGACTGAGTCTCCTGTTACCATGAGCCAAAGTAAGATTCTCTTCATTTAAATTGTAGGTACTCACATGTGTAAACACTGCATTGTCTCCCTAGTGTAAGAAACTGAAAGAATAAATGAGATACAAAATCTTCAATAAATAGTATGAAAGGGTAAGAAACTGCTCAAAAGGAAAAAATAACTCAGAGAAAAGGAGAAAAGAAGGAAGGGAAAAGAAATAAGATATAAATTTGATATATACACTTAAGATAGCTAAGATGATTGTACTACTAATTCTATTAGTTCTTGGAACAAAACTGTTAACATTCATAGGATTAGATCAATTTTGCATGTCTGTATCTGGTAATCTCAGTAACTTTTGAAGATAACTATACAAAATAGCAACCTTTGTTATTTTCCTACAACCCTATTTTGAAAGCCTATATTGTTATTGTTTTGAGCTCTCTGTTATTGTTATTTATTTGTCTCTTTTGTTTCTTGTTTTTCTTGTGTTTTGTTTTGTTACTCTAACACAGAAAGGATAGATGTACATGTATAGGATTATACATGCCTAGAACTACTCCTAATTGTTTACAAGAACTGATTTTACTATGCGTGATTGTATGAACAACCACTTTGAAGAAAACAAGACATTATGGTAGCCTTTGCTGATTTCTTATTATCATGTTTTGAAGTCCAATAATGCTTTTATTTGATTTGATTGGTTATAGTCTGTTTTCTATTATTTGATTGCAATATGTAAGAAGGTATGAACAGCTATTTTGAAGAAAACAAGAGACATTATGGTAGCCATTGTTGATTTCCTATTGTCTGGCTTGAAGACCTGTAATGCTTTCATTCTTTTGTTTTGATTGGTTTTATACTATTTTGTTTTGTTTGAATTCACTGAGTGTGAAGGTATGAACAACTATTTTGAAGAAAACAAGAGACGCTATGGTAGGCACTGTTGATTTCCTGTTGTCTTGTTTTGAAGTCCTGTATTGCTTGCATTGTTCTGTTCTGGTCTACTTTGTTCTGCTTTGTTTTGTTTTGTTTTGTTTTATTCTCTTTAAAATAAAAAAACCCAATTATTATGAAACTCAATAAATAAGTAAATAAATAAATTATGGATATTGGATATTGTGTCACACCAACAGAAAATCTAACTCAGTGGCTCCATATGAATTTTAGGACATTTTGTCTAATTCTGTAAAAAATACCATTGATGTTTGGATGGGAATTACATATTAACCCATAAAACACTTTGGATAGCATGGGCATTTTAATAATAGTAGTTCTTCCAATACAAGAACATCAGAAGCCTTTTTTTTTTTAATATCTCTATCTCTTTCATCACTACTTCGCAATTTTCACCATAAAGATCTTTCACTTCCATGGGTAAATTTTCTTTAAGTGGTTTATTTTTGTACCTATTTTAAATTGAATTGCTTTCTTAATTTTTTTCTGAGCCATGTCATTGTCGGTGTTTGAAAGGTTATTGATTTTACATGTGGATTTCTGTATCCTTCAACCTTACTGGTTTCATTTATCGGCTTCAATAGTCTTTCGATGGAGTCTTTAGATTTTTCTATATTTAGAATCTCGTCTGCAGACAGGGATAATTTTTCTTCCTTTGTTCATATTTGTATGCCTTTTATTTATTTTACTTGGTTAATTTCTTTGCCTTAAATTTCTAGTACCTTGTTGAATAAGAGTGGTAGAAGTAGACATCCCTATCTAGTTTTTGATCTTAGAGAAAATGCTTTCAACTCTTCCCCATTCATTATGATGTTGGCTGTAGGTTTGTCGTATATTATACCTGATTTGTTGAGGATTTTTTAGTCATGATGATATATTGACTTTTATTGAACATTTCAGGGTAGCTATTAACATGACTACATAGATTTTTTTCCCTTAATTTTGTTGCACTATTACATTTATTGATTGGTATGTTGATTCCTACTTGATCACGGTATATAATTTTTGATGCAGTTTGGGATTTGGTTAGTTAATATTTTGTTGAGAATTTTTGCATCTATGTTCATGAGCAACACAATCTATTGTTTTATTTTTATGTCCTTGTCTGATTTTGGTATCAGAGTAACACTGTCCTCATAGAACAAGTATGAAAGAGTTCATTTCACACACACAAAAAATACCACCAACATTCATTAAAGTTCGCACATCAAATATTCAAAAATAACTCTGAAACTTCAGTCCATAAGCCTCCTATCCTATTTCCTAAGTTCTCCCTTCTCTTTCTTTCTCATAAAATTCTTGAAATTAAGGCATATCTTAGCCCAGCATCAAGCCCTATCTTCTATACTGTTCTCTATCATCTTTAGAAAAAAAAAAAAAAGAGAACCAATATATCAAATTTATCACCCAAGTGAAAACATAGCAGAAAATGTAGGACTCTTCAAAAAACTAAAAGAACTAATTGGCACCGGGTCCCTAACTTGGCATGAAACAGAACCACAGAGGTGGGTGCCCAGCCCTGGTACCTCAGCTTGATGCTGGGGAGCCACGAAAGAGTCCTGATGAGCAGAGGCAACACAGGGTCCTGAAAGCCGGGACCTCCTGAATGCATTGTCACAGGCAGGGCTGTGCCCCGTGCAACTGCCCTCCCCAACCTGCAGTGCCTATTGTCAGTCTGAAGCTTTAAACAGGTCATTGAAGTTAAGTGAGGCTGTGTGATGGGGCCCTCATCCAACAGGACTCCTGCCTTTTAGAGGAGAGAAGAGTGCGTGGGGATTCACAAACAAGGAAGGGACAGGCAAGGAGGCAGGGACAAGGTCTGCCAGGCCAGGAGAGGGGCCTCGGAAGATATCAACTCTGTGACACCTTTAGCTCAATGAGTGACCTCCAGAATCAGGAGAAAATAGATTTCTAAGGCTTAAGCTGCCCAGTCTGTCATATCTTGTTAAGACAGCTGTAGCCCACTGATATTAAAGTATATTTTCATACAATAGGGCATACACATAACGCACCCTTACATTCATCAAACAATTCATAACAATAGAGGAAACTCAAGAAGCGGGGGAGTGGGGCACCCACTTTTTCCTTCTTGTTTAATTTATGGTGAATTCTGTCACTAATTTTAAAACATCGGTAACTTCTCAGGATAGAGGTAAGAAAGCAGGTTCGCCAACCAGCTGCAGACGAATCTTTCTACAATCAAAGTGTCTTCAGGTCTGGCCCCCACTTTCCTCTGACTGGTGGAAATAATAAAAGGAAAAGCACCCCAGAGCATGGTCTGCGGGAGGAGGAGGCGAAAAGGGAGGCTGCAGGAGGAGCTGAGTGAGAAGACACCATTCAGCCTCCTGGAGTCAGACCTCTCTCAGCTGTCTGCCCCTGGTGCCAGCGTGGTGCCCAGCACAAGCGTGATGACAGAGCTGTGATGCAGACTGAAGACCCACAGAATCAGCTGTGAGGCTTAGCCGAGCGGTGGGGCAAACAGCAGAAGCCAATCTCCAGGTTTACCAGAGCCCCGAAGTCTCCGCCCCGCTGCTCCCTTTCCTTATTGGAATCCAGCTATAAATATTCATTAGACAAATGACTCCTCCCCTCGGAGCCCTCTACCCCTTCCCACTCGCTTACTTTTATTTAGTCTAATTGCTATATAAAGGTTAAACACATTCATGCTCCGCCAAGGAATGTTTCAATACCTGTGTGCACTGCGCGTGTTCTAGGCAAGATAAGCATATCGATCTGCCCACTATCATTTCTTTTCAGCAAAAGCTCCTCTCCTCTAGGATTTTTGAAATGTGCAGTATGCTATGATTATATGTAGTCACATTACCATGCAACAGTGAGCAGAACATTTTACTCCTAACAGTAACTTGGGTCACATCCACCTACCTCTCCCCATTCCCACTATTCCCTTCTCTCCCCACACTCTGGTCACCCCTATTCTATTTTCAACTTCTTTTAGATTCCATAAAGGAGTGAGATCATGAAAACAAATGCATTCTGATTTAAGTAACTCATAGTCAGGGCCACACAAAAATTTCAAACCATTCTCTCTATGAGTTTCCTGAAGTCTTTTGTATGAGATAAGAAATAAAAGAAAGTTTCAAAGTACCTTTAGATTTGGAAGCTGTTTGCTGCATTTGAGCAGGTCATGTGACACATACATCCTTGTTATAGATTAAAAACTGGTGGTCAACTTAACACCAGCTGAATTAAATCAGCATGGTGCTGAGTATAGACAACCCACCTGAGGAAGGTTGCCAGCATAAAAAGAGATGTGGAGGGGAAGAGTGGGGCATTGTTGGTTCTCCTAAGTGTTGCTGTTTGGAGCCATTTGTTCCCCTCAAGGAGCTTATCAGTCTGGCTCCCCAATATGAATTTGGCCATTATCATCGGAGGAGCTCTGGACCTTGTCGCTGAGAGTGGCTGCGGTTCACTTTGGGGAGCTCTGGTCCTTTCCAAGCATTGCTTCCTAGCTCCAGAGGGGAAGAAGGTTGCTGTTTAAACTCCAGAAGTTGTCATGCTGGCTTCCTGGCATGTACTCGACTGTTCTCGTCTGAGGAGCGTGGGACCTCATCGTCGCTGAGGATGACTGTGGTAATTTTGGGGAGCCCTGGTTCTTATTTGAGCGTTGCTTTTTGGCTCCACTGTAGAACCCTCAACCTACTAGCACAGATCCTTCATCCTGCTGGCATAGACTTTCTAGCTTCCACTGCTGGCTATGGGCCTTCCCAGAACAGACTTTGTTGTTGTGAACAGATTTCCTGCACTTTCTTGTGTTTCCTGCACTGGGTAACTATCATAAATAATATTGTAAATTCTGTGTCTTGATTGTGATCTTTCTCCCTGCAACCCCTGACTATAACAGTCCTATATTTAATTTATTTCTGAGAACAGATAACAAAGATTTATATTTGTCTAGGTTTTGAGAGTTTTAAAACCCACAGACATTGTTCAAGCCTCCATATAGTTATGTAAGGAATAAGGACAGGAATTTCAAGGAAATTTATGGAATAAAAAACTCGGGGAGACATAATAAGCAATGACTGTCCCAAGTCACAGGGTGAGCCCTGCACTGAGAGCTCGGACACAGATCTCTGAACAAGACTGGTAATTTAAGGAAAGCAAGGCTTGTTTGGGTCTTCATTTGCATGGTACCTGTTGTTTTCCTGTGTTAATGATTAAGGGTTATCAGGACGTGTAGATGCTCACTGAAGACAAAACTACAAATGTTGTGCTCTCTAATATATCAGATTCACTGTGGAAATGACAGCCTTACCTCTATACAAGTGTCATGAATATGAGCTCACTGGAGAATATATATGTATGTATTGTGTGCGCATATTTTGCTGTCAGAATTACTGCTAGGAAGGCAAAAATATGTTGGTGGAAACAATGTTGATAAGTGCTTGATAATGAGACTCAGAAAGGCTCCTCCCTTCTGCCTCCCGGCCACAGTGATATTAGCATGTTTCCTCTGCCATTACCTTGAACCACGATGTTTCTGGATTGGAGCCAGCCAGACATGGACTGAACTTACTGAAATTGTGAGCCAAAATAAGTCTCTCCTTGAAGTTGTGGATGTCAGGTATTTTGTCCCAGCAACAGGAAAGCTAATTTTGATAGTTAATCCTATGATCTTGCCTCCCAAGGGCATAGCTTCCTTTCCACAAAGAAAAAGGCTAACATTTCCTACTGTTTGAAAGTGGCTACAAATTTTTGTGTGATCCTTCAAGAAGCAACGTCATGCTGATGAGGATGCAGAGCTCGTAGCTGTCACTCACCACGGGTGGTGCAGCCCCCTCGGAAGACAGCAACTGTGCAGTTGTTACAAAGCTAAGCACAGTCTGACAGTATGATCCAGCAGTTGTGCTAGGAGCTATTTCTCCAAATGACTTAAAAATTCACATCAACACAAAAACCTCCATATGAATGTTTACAGCAGCTTTCTTCATAATTGCTACACATTAGGAGGTCATTCACAAGGTAAATGGATCATCCACACAATGGAATATTATTTAGCAATAAAAAGAAATGAGATATTAACCTATGAAAACATGGAGGAATGTTAAATGCAAATCACTAAGAAAAAGCAGCTGGTCTGAAAAGCTTACATGCTGAACAATTCCACGTACATAACATTCTGGAAAAGGCAAATCACAGAGAGGGAGTACATACGTAACAGAAAAGGCCAGCCCCCCCAGCCAGTGTACTTCAGTTTCGTAGTTGCCAGTTAATAGTTCCTGTTCCAGATCTGCGCGTTTCTGTCTCTTAGAAACAGCTGGTCACTGTGATGCATAGCTCGTCACTGTGATGCACACTGTATAAACCAATCCCCAATTGACAAGCCATTCTGCTTCTGTACTTCCTGCTTGCTTACCCAATATAAGCCCTGGACCACCAGAGATCAGGGCCTGTCAATGTAAATAAATCTGCCTCCAAATCCTGGGTGTCATTTCAGTGTTTCTGCTTGCTGTTGTACATCGAACTCCACTTTGTGCTCAATTTTTCTGTAAATCCAAAAATTCTCTTGTGACAATCAAGTTGTTACACTTTTTAAAAAATTAGTGTGTAGGTGAAATTGCTATAGTATAGTTGTTGACAGGTGAATAGTTTCAAACACTCAGACAAATATGCACTACATACAGTTGTCAGGTTATACGTATTACTAATATATTTAATGATACCTAGCACTGTGTGTGTATTTCACTTTACCTCAGTCAAGGTTGTGCATGTGTTGGTTGAAGATAAAAAAAAGAGATTATGACGACAAGATGCTGAAGAATCAGAAAGCAACACACTTCTTCTGACCGAGGAGAAATCCCTCTTATCCTTCACTGGTAAATGCAGGCAAGGAGCTACTTAAAACCACAGCTGAGCAGAGACTCCTCCAGAGCCCAGGTGGAGTTGGGTGGGGGCTGTCTTCTCCTCCCTACGCTGCTCCTTGGACCTCACATCCTGTGGATGCCTGTGACATTGTCCTCAGGCACACATTGGCACTACAGATGTGGAACTAAGGTTTCCATCAAAGAGGAGAAACTGGAATATCTCAGACTTTCGTTAGATCTGGAACCTGGGTTGAGAAACACTAAAAGTGTGTTTACTGTTCTTTCAGTTAGTGGTTTTATGATTTGTACTGTTCTCTTCATTTAATCCCTAATTGAGAATAGCCCACGTCTCCCTGTACAAGTTCAAGTGCTGCCCTCTAGTGGCACCATGTGTGTGTACAAAGCCAAGGAGAGAAATTCAACCTGGGTATTTTGTGAATTTGTTTCAAAACGGACTTAGCAGGTGCAGGTAAGATAGGTTCATGACTAGAGAAAATAAATCTGAATTTAAAATCACCTCTTGGGAACTTGGCGAGCACTACCTGGCCAGGTGATGAGGAAGAGATAGGAAGGGCCCTTCACCTGTACTGTGTTCTTTCTCCAGAGACGGAACCATATTGTAGCCCTGAGGAAAATGTGTGACAGACTCACAGGGAGGAGCACGCTAGACCGCAGCTGACCAGTACTCCCGAAGATGGCCAAGGTCACGGAGAACAAGGAGACACAGAACCGTGGGGTCACCACATGGTAAGGAACCTCAATTTGCAAGTGCAGTGAAGTACGCTGGGCTGGGTTCTGGGAGGCAACACAAAACAAAAGCCAGAAAAGCCCCAATACAGTGTGGAGTTCAGTTCCCCACAGTGTCACAATGCCCACCTCTCACTTGTGGCAAACGAGACAGCCGTGTGTTAACAGTAAGACAAATCTCGGGGGACAGGGCCAGGAAACTCTATTCTGTCCTGTAACCAGGCTTCCAAATCTACCCAACAGTAAAAGGTGTAAGAATATTCTCTCAAACAATGCTTCAAGGTTTTCCTTTAAAAAGTTTTTTTTTTCATCTTTCATCTTCTTCCAAGTCCCTTTCCTGGAGTTGAATTTCAAGTTCCTAATATTTTAGAATGAATTTTATAACTTCCCAGACATCACTATAAATGCATTAAAATCTTGAACTTTACTTAAAATAGGTAAGTTTTTTAATGTGCACCTCATAAGAAATACTTTTTAGGAATCTATAAATTCTGTCCATTGATTTACGTCACCCTCCATCATATTTAGCTCTTTAAATACTGAAAATCGTCTTGTCCCTAGCTTCTTTCCTCCCATCCTTCTGTTTTCCTCTCCTTTTTTCCCTTCCTCCTTCCTTCTCCTCTTCCTTTGACTCCTTTATTTGTGGGGGAGGAGGTCTGTCTTTTTCTTTGTACAGAAATTTCTAGGCCTTTACATTCTACCTTTTTGACGGTTACTGTATTTTTCACTGTTGGGTAATTCTGTCTTTGATGTGTCCCAGAGTCTGATATCACTCTTTGTGTGCCATCCATGGTAGATAAAATATATCAATTGGCTCTAAACTCAGAGTCCTGTTTTCTGTTCCCAGAACAGCTGGTAACATGAGAGAAAAAAAAAAAACTGTGATAGAATGGGGTAATCTTGACCCTTAGGCTCAAAACCAAAACATTTACCAGCTACATAATTTCAAACAAATTGAGCATCTAAATCAAATTTACTTGCATCTCGGGCTGGGGATGTAGCTCAGTAGTAGAACTAAACTCAAGGGGGCATTAGGCTTGGGTTCAATCCCCAGCTTCCCTCCCCACCACAGATATTGTACCCCTGCCACTGCCTGTCTGAGCTTTGACCTCTGTCATCTGGGCACTGTGTCCTGCTGTCCAGACCCTAGGCCTTCTCAGCGGTGACCACCAGAACTGCTCATGTGCTGCCCCATGAGTGAGACACGCTGCAAAACTTTGCTCCTTCTCAGTAAAACTCGTCCTCTCTTACGTATGAGTAATAAGCCTCTAACTCATACTGTGCGTGCACAGACACACACACACACACACACACACACACACACACACACACAGGCTCCATCGGATCCAGCAATCCCCCTTCTAGGTATCTTCCTGAAAGAGTTAAAGACATCCTATCACAGTGACCCATGCACACCCACGTGTACGGCAGCACAGCTCAGAATAGCTGAATCTTAGAAGCAGCTTCTATGCCTATCAACAGGAGAAAATGTGGTACCTGCATACAGTGCAGTACTCCTCTGCTACAAAGGAGAACACACTTGAGCCATTTGTAGGAAAAATAAACGCACCCTGAAACCATAATGTTAAGTAAAGTCAGTGAGACACATAAGCTTCAATATCACAACGTATTCATCACACACTGCGAATGTGGCCTAGTGACACAAGCCCACACTGCAGAGTCAGAGTGGGAGACCTGAGGACAGGTGGGACGTGGGGCTCCCTTCTCCCCCTGGGAGATGCGCATTTGCACCCCGCAGACTCCACTCCCTTCTGGGCCGAGCCCTTCCCTGGCCAGCCAAGGGGGTTCCCCACTAGAAGGCCTATCGCGCTGGCAGCGTCCTGTTCATGTCCGCTGTGACATTTGGACGCTGAGCTGGAAGCTCTGTTGATGTTGAGGTTTATACTTGAGAAAAAAGTATACAATTTGTCTTCATCCCCAAGAGGCAGCCCGCCCGTGTTACACAATCGTCTTATCGGAAATGCAAACCGAATGAGGCTGTTTCCTCCCCAAGGCACCCCCACCCATCCTGCAGTGCTGCTTGCTCTGACAGCGTCCGCTGATCTAGGGGGCCCCAGACCCCACACACCCCCTCTCCAGAGAACCCTCGATCTCCCCTCGCCTGGAGGGAGGCGTGGGTAAGGTGAGTCCCTGGGCTGTGGGCAGTGCAGCCCTGTGCACCTTCCTCGTCCCCCCCACCTTCAAGGTGGACCCTACTGACACTGTCTGGCCCACAGAGCTGCCTCTCCTGGATGCAGGCATGGATGCGCCTTCTGCTTCATGTCCACTGCTGGGGAGAGACGAGCAACAGGCAGCTGTGACCCTGGGAGGGGCCAGAGTCGCCCCCAGACTCCAGGCGTTGCTTCCTCTTCCCTTCTGTCTTCCTCCTTCCCTCCGTCCATCTTCCCTTCATTTCTCCCTCCTTTTCCTCTTTCCTTCCTCCTCTTCCTTTCTCCCTGCCTTCTCTCTCTCTTTCTGTGATATACTCAAACATCTCAACAAGACCAAATATTCTTACGATTTCCTGCCACTTTAACATGTAGCTCTCTTGCTAAAATAAAACCAGACAGTACACCTCACTTCCCTTTCTTGAACTGCAGCTCCAGCTCCTCCTCCCACGCATGTTTTTTCAGCAAAACCCTTTAGCCAGGATAATATGCAAGGAACTATTTCAAGTGTGTTTGCGTCTTTGGTTTTCCCAACAATGCCAGAATGTTATGGTACTAATCTCCCAATATTCCCAATTATAAAACTAGTTCAGGAAAAAGTCAGATTTGAATATGAGAACTTGGGCTGGCGACAGGATACCCCTTAGTCATCCCCTTCCTTCTCCACTGATGCCTTCAAAGAGGCCCCAGCATCAGGAGCAGGACCCAGTGGGAAGGGAAACACAGGGACCCTGCTCAAAAGAAGTTAAAAATGTCAAGATGGCAAGAGACCCCCATTCAAGTCAGTAGGGCCTTTGGAGAGTGGGGCCTGTCTTGTGGCGCCCCGAGAAGCACAGAGGCCCCAGTATACACTCAGCTCCTCCTGATTCCTCCTGGGAGCCCATGTGCCCGAAACACCCCAGGACTTTGTTTCCCTTTGTTCTCAAGGATTCTTCCCAGAGCCTTTTCTCAGTCCCTCTGCCCTCCCACAGTGAAGTCTTCTGAAGGGTGAGGCTGTGGGGAGCAGGGCTGGGGCTGGAAGACCCCAATCTACAGCACAGGGGGACCTTTACCTCTCCATCTCTTCATCTGTGAAATGAAGCTTGATGGTGACTTAATCCGATGTGGTTTCTGAAGAGCTGAGGCCATTTAGCATCTAGAAGAGTCTATAGTACTTGTGAGATGTCTTCATCACTTCCCTTCTTGCAGGAGCAAAACAGCTGACACCCACAGTTTAAGGAAGGAGGGAGGGGCTCACAATCTGTAGAGATGTCGGTCCATGGTAGGCTTGCCTCAGGGCAGGGCACCAAGGCAGCGGGGCCTGGCGGAAGAGAACTGCTCACAGCATGGAGCACAGGAAACAGAGAGCAAAGGCAGGAACTAAGCCCATGCAGTGATGCCCCCAGGGATGGACTCTTCCAACCAGACTCCACCTCCTAACCGGAACTTGGCTCTAAGCCCCCATCACCCAATCACCTCCTCAAAGCCCTGTCTGTGAGGTCATGAGGCATTTGGGGCACATGCAGCTAAAAACCATAAAATGAATATTTAATATAAATTGACCCACCTTGCCCCAGTAATTCCCTAGATGCCTTTGCTACTTTATTGGACTTCATAATAGTCTCTGCCTGACATAGCCTACATTGCCAATTATACTGGCTAATACACAATAGGCTTGCAATAGATTTGTTTATTTTATTTTATTTTTGGTTTTTTGAGACAGGGTCTTGCCTGCCATGTAGCTCAGACTGGCCTTGAACTCACTATGTAGTTCTGGCTGGCCTCCAATTTGTGGTAATCCCCATGCCACAGCCTCCTGAGTGCTGGGATTATAGGCATGGACCACCATGCCCAGCCAATAGATTTGTTTGAATTGATGAAATGTTGGATCCCTTCCATATAATGTGGAAGTGGTGAAAACTAATCAGTGATAATAACCATGTCCTGAGGAATTTTGATTTATAGAACTAAGGAAATTTTATTTTCTGATTGCTGAAAATGTTCACCATAAATAAATATTGAATTGTACAGTTTTTCCACATCTACTGAGGTGATCACTGATTTTTCTCTTTTACTGTTTTCTCATGACCAATTATATATGTTAAGAATACAACTATAAGCTTACAGAGCTATGGATTAAATTCAACTTGTTTATCAAGCATTATCTTTTTTGTTTTGTTTTTGTTTTTGGTACTGAGAATTGAACTCAGGACACTGCACTGGCTAGGCAAACTCTTATGCCACTGAGCTATATCCCTGGCCTCAAGCATTATTTTTTGTGCATTGCTATAATCAATTTGCTAATGTGTTGTGGATGATCTTTGTACCTATGTTTTCGAGTAAAATTGGTCCACCATTTTGATTTCTAGGTCTGCTTTCAGAATGTTTTGGTATCAGGTTGTAGAGAGAAACATAAGTTCAAGTGGGTAGTCTCTGGTTTTGTTTCTCTAAAATCATTTACATAAAATTGAATAAATCTGTCCCTTGAATATTTGGGAGAATTTGCCTCTCTTGGCCTGGCCGTTTCATCTTGTGTAGATTAACTGATGAGTGTCCCTTGTCTCATGAGAGTGATGCCAGAGGGTTTCAGATTCTGGATCTTTGTGGGTATTCAGCTATATTTGCATGTATTCAGATGAGATCTGGTGAGATGGGACCTGAGTCTACACACACTTCATTTACATTTCATGCACACATAGCCCAAAGGCAATCTTATATATAATCTTTAGCATTCCTGTTTTTAGACTGCAGGTCACTATATAAGGCCAAGTGTGGAATTTTCTACTTGTGATATATTTGCAACTCCCAAAGTTTTGAATTTGAGAGCATTTTGGATTTTGGAGTTTTGGAGAAAAGTGGCTCAATCTGTGCTACTGGACCAGTATCTCTATGGATATTTTAAAGCATTCATTCTTGTCTATTTCTTCCTGACCAGTTTTAACAGTTTGTATTTTTCCAAGAATATGCCTTTCATCTACTGTTTTAAGGTTTATGAAAAAATCCTTGTTCATAATATTTTCCTGGGTCATTTTATCTCTGCTTCGCCTACGGGTTTTGTCCTCATTTAAAAATCTAATATTATTTAAATTGGTGCCTGTAATTTTGTTTGAAAACTTGGCCACTATTTTGTCTTATTTATTTGTCTGTAATAAATGATTTGGGAACACGCTGGCCATCTATCTTTCCTTCATTTTCTATTATCTGAGTTTCTAGCCTTTAATTTCCGTCTTTTACTTTCTTTGGCTTAGGTATTCTTGTTTGCTTTATTTTGCCTTCTTTTGATTTTGTTTTTCTTGCTATGAAGGCTGAGCTAATAATTTCTAGACATTCTTTTTTTCTAATAGAAACATTTTACTTCACAAAATTCCACATAAGTACGAACTTTACCCTGTTTTTGTAGAAGTGTTTTATTATCATCTAGTTTTAAATAATTTCTGATTTCCATATTTTTCTTTAAACTTTAACTTACATAGAAGTCTTTTTTTTTCTTTGATTTCCAAATATATATTTTTCTACCTTGTAATTACTGATTTCTGCTACTGAAGATTTCTGTGAAAAATCATAATTGGAACACAATCAGCTATTTAATATTTGTTAAATCCAGCTTCAAGACCAGCATGGGTGAATTTCTGTAAGATCTGAAATTTATTTAAGATTTGTATTAATATTACTCCCCTAAGTTTGATCTTTGTACTGTAAGACGTTAATAACTGAGGAAAATACTCATGAGTGAAAAATTTAAGAAGTTTCTGTGTATTGTATTTATTTTCCTGTATTTCTAAGGTCTAAAATTATTTCAAAATGAAAAGTCAGAAGTTTGAAAACGTGGAACCTATTAACACAGTGAAAAGTTCCTGCCTTCTTTCAAACCCAAACCTCTCTTGTGGTTTGTCTTTTCATTACCATCACGTAATTTCAGATGAGGAGGATTAATATTGAACTGAGCTGCCCTTCGCACCTAACTGTGGGCAGAAAACAGGAGTCAGGTCCTCGGGATGCAAGGAGAACGCTGAGGTACACAGTGGCCTCCTCCATGGCTGTTACCGTACTCCCGGGCTGGAGGACTCTTGCATCCCATAACCAGCTCCTGAAGAGAAGGACCTTTGAATTGCAATGTCATATATACGTGTGCGAATTTATATATCTTCACAAAAAGCATGTAAACTATATTCTACCGTTATCAATATAACCCTCATGGTAATGATAATGACATAATCAATTCTCCTAAATAGTTTAAAATGGATTTTGAGACGTGATTCATTTACGTGTGAAAGATTATACTGCAATGTTTATACTAAAGATGAAAATATGAGACAGAGGGAAACTCACCTGGTTGTATTTTTGTGCTCCCGTGCATTGTCGTCTTTGTGCTGTTAATCTTGCTTGTTCAGGTCTCCGATAGGACTAGGTCATTGGTAACAGAGCTCTAAATGAACAATGCAGTGTTGGAAAAGCACACCTCTCGGGTCCCTCGAGAGCTCCACACTGTCTCCGCCCGTCAGCTCCACCTTTGTGATTAGCTTTAAATACAGTGCGTGACTGAGGCAGAGCTGCACGAAGCTAAAAATTAAGATTAAGTTAAACAAAACAAATTTATATTCATGTGTACACAATTGTGCAGAGACTAGATCACCAATTCAAAATATGTTCTCAGCATTTGTAAAGATGATGGCAGTGTAAGTCTGTGAAATACATTTAAAGAAAACAATAAATCTATGCTCATGTTCTATTGCTACTATACTCCAATATTTTTATTCTATCATATTATTTTAAAGTAACCCTGAATAGAATTCTACTTCATTAACTTTTACATAACACCAGACGGTCCACTGCTGGTAGCGATAGTGAAAGTAGTGAAATGGAAAGTAGCCTCTTGCTGTGCTCCAGGGAGCACTGCTCACTCTTCCCGGGAACCAGGGAGGGACAAGCAGGGATTTTCTCAGCAGCCGTGCCAGCCCTGCACCCCCTGCTGCCGCCAGCACAGGAGAAGAGGAACCCAAAAGGGGAAACAGCTCCCAGAGCTGCCGCCTCCTTTTAATCATAAATATTATATAAATGTTGACCAAATTTATAAAAGGTTACAAAACTAATTGATAAAGATGGACGTGTCTGCAGTTCACAGGGGAGAATCACACTTTACAATGCATTGCCACCCTGGCCAAGGGCCTGTTGGTGAGCAAGGAGTCCAGTGAGGTTGGTGGGAGAGAGAGGAGCAGCTGCTGTCCCCAGCGGGTGGACAATGATCACCCCAGTCCAGGGGGCTGTGTCAGACTTTCTGCAAACTGCTGCTCATTTTTGGCACCATCACCTAAAGCTGCATTCACGCATTTTCTACGTGGCACCCGCTCTCCCTCCAGGTCTATATCCAACTGAAACACATACGCACTGCTAAGTTCCCCAAAATACTGCACGGAGATGTCCCCAGGAATGCTATTCTTCATACCCACCCCGGAAATACTCCCAAGGCCCTTCCATGCTAAAGCAGGTGGATGCATCATGGTCCATCCTGGAGGGAAACTCTGCTGTGAGCAGGAATGGACGGCAGTTACCTGCAACAGCTCGGGAAGCTTCATGGGCAACCTGGCGGTGGCCGCAGGTAGACTGTGTGGAGCGGCGGGAACATCCTGAGGCGCGCTGGCTGGTTGCGGGAAGTGGTCCCCAAAAGCATGGCCCCCAGCCCGTGGTGCCCTTGGTAGGTGCTGCGACCTTTAACAGACCCAGGGCCTGGGGCCAGAAGTAGGACCCTGGGGATGGATGTGTCCTTGAGGGAGATTTCCCAGTCTCTCTGCTTCCTGGCTACCATGAGATGACCAGTTTCGCCGGCCACATGCTCCCACCATGATATTCTGCATCATCCCAGGCCCAAAGCAACAGAGCCAACTGTCCACGCACTGCAATCTACGAAATGTGGAGGTGAAATGAACTTTCCTCCTTACAAGGTGCTTATGTCACAGTAGTGGAAAGTTAATGCACGTACCATCTGCACCAAGCTGAAAAGAGCAAAGCCACTCCTCGCTGATAGAAGTCAGAATGGAGACTGCCTTTGAAGACCAGCAGGGACGGAAAAGGTGGCAAGATGCTGGCAATGTTCCTGTCCAGTTCTGCAGAACAGGCATGCACACTTGCTCTCCACAGTGAATGCAGTCAGTATGTACTACACACGTGTAGTGATTGAAACATTAAAAATAAACCTGCCAAATGGTTACAGGAGTATGTCCATGTCATAGAAACACATCACATGCATTTAATTAAACTGCGATCACCAAAGGATTTGTGCAGGCCTCTATCAATAATTGTCCTACTCACAACACATCACACTGGGAAGACCCTCTCTTTGCACAATGACTCCAAGGTGTTTCTCCAAGCACCACTTAGAGCTGCCCGTTGTTTTACTTTGGATGTTCTGGTGACTCACTAGCTCCTACACACAGGCATACAGTACTCTGGTAGCCTCCGCTGTCTACAGTCACAGTCATGATTTGGCATTTGAAGTAACAGAGTATCTGGACTGGGTCCACACGCTTAACCGTAAAGTGTTTCATTATAGGAAAACCCAACATGACATCTTTTTCCTAAAATAAACTGAGAAAAAGTAGAGAGGAACGAACTCAGACAACAACCAAGTATAGGGAGATTCCTGCCCTCAGTCACTAGTTACCTAATCCTAAGTTTATTTTCTGGTATTTAAATGAACTTTTACTTAATGACAGACTAGTTTCCTCACAATTTCACATATGAGAAAAATAATACTCACTTTTTAACACTGGTTTAAACCAAAAGTAAAATAACAGGAGTACCTCGCATGGTTAAACTCTACATCTGCTGGTAAAAATGTGTTAAATTGTTTAAAAAGAATAGTGGCAGGAGCTGTCAATGACAATAGTGTGCTGACTCAGCCTCTTGTAATCCATTATTTTTTAATTTATGTTTTAAGAAATAATAATATATAAATGAAGACATGAACAGATCTCTTTCCAAATATAGGAAACACTCAGGTTTCAAATACTTTATTGTCATAAACTAACACATTACTTTACAGTATCTCACAATTTCTCACCTCATTTTTAGGGTGACAGTCATACAGAGAGAAACCAAAAGATGGGTGTTGCCGGGCAGAGTCGGCAAGACAATGAGGCAGAAGGCACTGTCATCTCTCTACTTGGCAATCTAAGTTAGCAGCAATACTAGGAAAATGTTCAACCACTCCTCCAGTGTCCGAACCCCTTCTCTTCCTATCGCTTCCTTTGTTAATTGTGTTATAAAACAAAATAAACTGCTCAGTACACTTCAGTTGATCCAAAATGCAAAAATTATAGGATCTAGACATTTGAACAGAGTTTGATTTTAGATGCAAAGTTTGAGTGCTTTTCTTTGGAAAGAAGTATCTTTAAAATCATTTTAATGTAGAG
Organism: Cuniculus paca; assembly: GCA_004365215.1. Lineage (NCBI taxonomy): Eukaryota > Metazoa > Chordata > Mammalia > Rodentia > Cuniculidae > Cuniculus > Cuniculus paca. The sequence goes on from RJWT010000027.1 coordinate 88,362, forward strand.
GGAGGCTAATGCCAGCTTAGGTCTGTTGTTTAATCTACTGTTAACACTAGTGAAGTAAATAGTTTAATGAAATTAAAATTTAAGCCAGAAGTGGTGGCGCATGCCTATAATCCCAGCACTCAGGAGGCTGAGGCAGGAGGATCGTTGTGAGTTCGAGACCAGCCTGGGTTACAAAGTGAGCTCAAGGCCAGCTTGAACTGCATAGCGAAACCCTGTCTCGGAAAAAAAAAAGAAAGAAAGAAATTACAACTTAATGACATAGAAACAAGACAAGCTGTTATAAAAGACGAGTATTACAACACTCAAGTATGACTGTTTATAAAATGAAAATGAAGGAGATGTCTTCCAAGACATTACAATCTTTAGAGGGAGACTATGCCCTTTGCACACTTCGGGATGCAAAAGACTTCAGTAAAACTTCAACTTTTGGAAAGCAAGTAACTTGACTGCTTTTGTTGCCTGGGATACATAAGCTACCATAGCAGTAGTTTGAAACAGAAGAACTGAAAATAAAAGGAAATTATATTACTTTATCATAAAGGTACCCATTAACTTCAGTAGAGATTTTATTTCATGTAAGTGCAATTTTAGTTATTTTTAATTATTGATTCATATGCATAAATTGGAATTACCCTACACTGAAAATTCCTGAAGCAACTGAAATTATAGGAAACTGCATAAACAAATGAGGAAATTCTTTCCTTAATGTGAAAAATGTCTAGTAACAAATATTAGAGATAAAAAGTGCCAACTTGAACTAAACCGAAGACTTAAATAGCAAATGTATTTCATTTTCAGTCCAATTGTATAGATTTAGACTTTTAAAATTAACTTTTAACCAACACATAAATTTGTAATTATTCTTTTCATGTACCTAAAGCATGATTTTCAGATTTTTAAAATTTTTCCATAGTATTAGCTGGAAAGGAGAGGAGCACACTTAGCATGAAAAGGGAAGATGGATCCTGAGATTTCTCACAAGTGTCTTGATGTCCTGTAGATGTGGGCATACGTTTCCTAGTAAACTGACGGATACCACTTTTGTAAAAGTCATTCCTGCCCTCTGAACTGTGCACTTTCCCCAAGATAAGACATACAGTCGCATCACCTGACACAGCGTCCTCCTGAAAAGTCTTTCTAATTCTGTCTTTCTGAATGTGGGCTCTGATTCCTGTAACTCACATGTCGGGCTTTGGCTGTGGTTGTCTGTTAAACTTCCTGTTTGGGACCAGATTCTGCAAGCCAAAACAAATAGCTCAAGAGAAGCCTATGGTGAGTGACGACTTTTTTCCTCTTTGGCATTTCCAGTTAAGGGTTTTCCTTTTAGAGGTACAGAGAAAGCGGGGAAGAGACACAAATGGGGAGCTGGGCGGTCACAGCAGTTTCAAGGCACCGAAAAAGGTGCCATCTCCATCGCGAGAGATCTGCGCGTTTTCTCTTGGAATTGCAAGTTGGAGTTCATCTCCCTCTTCCAGCTTCGCAATGCCTGGCAAAGAAGGATTTACAAGAGCATTAAGTGGCTCTTCAGTGGAAAAGGGAAGATAGTTATAACCTTAAACAGTTTTGCTTTGAAAAAAATGTTAACAGAGACATTCACACTTTAGGATGCATTAGTAGACATCTAAGCCAGTCACAAATCTATTAGCCTTGAACATGACATGACATGAAATTAAATTAAATAAATAAACAGGAGACACGACAGATACAATGGAGTTAGCATTCACTGGTCATAAAATACAGATTCTGTAAAAGACTGAAAGATTAGCAAATCATAGCATGTCCCCTGATAGATTATCACATAGTTCAAGGTGGCTTTTGCTTAATTTTATTAACCAAGGATACATTTCATAGTAATGTTCAATAAAAATGCAAAAACCCACGCACATTTATGTATACTGAACCGTCCAGATTACACTTTAAATATGCAAGTTTATGCAAAAGTATAAAAATTAAAAAAGAAAAAATCAGAGAAAGAAAATCAAACCCTTTACGAGCAAAGCACATTTTAGTGTTGTTTTTTCTCTAATCTACCAACTATGAGTTTAAGTGTCATTTAGATCACTTTTCCAACTACCTATATTTTAGGTGTTCTTAAATGACCATGTTTATCTTTATAATCAAAAACAACAAAGCAGTTAGCCCCTTACAAACAACCAACAGGTCTGTGTGCGCCTGATGTGCAATGATGTATTCTGTGAATTAAGAAAATGAAGCTCAGTTCACAGAATACTTTTACTATGTTGGTAATTGTTGGCCACACTCCAAAAGAAAAATATGAAGGAGAAAAAGAGGAAGATAAAGGGGTGGAGAAGAAATGAAGAAACTAACAAAGTGAGTAGTATTGGAATTGTCCAGGCTTACAACTAACAATTTAAAAAGTAGTCACATTGTTTCATTAGCAGACAGTGAAAATTTTTGCTTACACAAAGGTGTCCATGTCTGCTAAATTCTAAAGCTCAATGCACCTGCAACGGTCGGTGTTTGTTTACTGAATATTTATTACGTTCCAGTCACCAGTTGAGGCATGCATAGAAAGTTGTTGTTCTAAAGTCTTGTTTTTTTGCAATGGACCAGGACAGACAACAAACACTACCCTTTTGGATACCGTTTAGAATAATGTATACTTTTTTGTAGAGGTGGCAAAGCATTTGAGGATTGACAGCCTTACACAGTTCAATAAAGAAAATGATTTTGGTGAAAAGATCAGGATTTATTTATTGAATAGATTTGCAATTATCAGAGAGGTTGAAAGGGATCTAATATCTTGGAAGACTAGTATTCAGAAAAGGAGCATTTAGAAATATTAAAAGGCTATAGGTCACAGAGATTGAAAAACATCAACTCTTAAGATTATGTGGGTGTGACCAGCACTAATTTCAATATGAAATTCCAACCCCGAGCCATTGCCTATTTCAGTCATTCCAGTCTACAGTGTCAGCTATAGCTTCTCTTCACAGTAAGCATATTCGGTTTATGAAGGGGAAAATGCTTAATGTTTAACTGAGAAGATAAAAATGGCTCCTTAGTATCTGGTGGGCTTCTTAAATTGACTTTAAAATTTTTAGGGCCACTGTAGAAGTACTTTTTGCACTTATGCACCAGCAGGTTGTTTTTAGTGGTTTTAAACAAATTCTCCCTGAAATAGTTTAAAAACTGCAGGCTTGAAACTTCTTGGAGAATGCTTACATGTATGCCACTGGGTTATAAGTATTGAGCAATGTCTGTGAAATCAAGGTAATTATTCTCAGAAAGAAAGATGCCTAACAAGTGTAGCTCATGGAAAGTAAATGGGAGAGGAGCAAAGGGCTAAAAAAAGGTTTCTAAGTTAGTCATGAAACACTAAGTACTAATGCAAACTAATGAGTAATAGATTGGTGTAGCCTTGCCATTTATAAATATTTTGCAATATCAAACTGCTGATCAGCACTGGCCACAGAGAAAGTTTCTTTATGAAAATTAGGGAATTCCAATGTGTTAGACTTCCTCATACTCTGGTGAAGTTATTTAGGGTTTCAGATCCAGAATGTCATCACCTCTGTTTGTACTAACTATTTTCCTTGGTTTCTAACTGATTTACTGGGTGTTTGTTTGTAAACTCTGGGATACTTAAAAAGTATTTCCCAATCCTGCGTTCCACATTGCCAGTCACTGTAACTAAGACCTCCAGAGAGCCCTAAAACTTCTAAAGAGATTTGTCAAAATCACCAGAGGCACGAACATATTCGAGATGAAAAGTGTGTTCACCTGGAACGTTTGAGTTACTCTACGTTCTCAAACCAGCCTTGGCTAACTTGAAACTATCCCTTCACCCCCTCCCTCACGAAGAAAGTGCAAGCAGCCGCAGACCCCAAAAAAGACTGCGAACTGACAGATATTTAAATCCCTTTGCCACTTCTCTGCTTCTGGGTCCAAAGGCAGGGCTGCTCCTAAGCCTTCAGCCCCCAAGTCATTGTCCCATGCTGACATGCACCAGCTGCTAGCAGTGTGACACCCCCTGCTCCCAGGCATGCTGGGGTCACTGCCTCTGCAGTGTGTGGTGTTTGGGTGACTCACACCACAGAACCAGACTGGCTGGTTTAAACCCAATGGCTCTGCAACATGGGACAATCATGTCACTGCCTAAATGATAAGATTCCACCTCCTGTCAGATTCTGCCGAAATGGCAAAAATAAAGAGCAGGCAGGAAAGAGTGCCTGGAAAATAGTGGCGGCTGCAAAAGGCGGAGGGAGAATACATCGGAGAATGCTTCCCAGCGAGGAATCCGAGGAAGCTATGCCCCTTTCGACAGGGCCATCAGAATGGTTACCAAGGATTTCAGCTGTCTCAACACAGACACCGGCTTGTTATTCAAGATGAGCAAGCCTGTCCTCACCCCCCGCAGGCAGATCTGAGAAGGGTTATTTACCAGCTGAGTAACAGGAATTATTGGGTAGTGTTTCAGGCATATTCTGAATACAACGGAACAGAGTCACCAGACTCAGCTCGTCTCCAAAGACGTGGACTTTTTTCCTCTGTATTAGGTGTCCCATGGCAAAAGTGTTATCAGTGTACAAAACCTGGGAAACAAACCAAAGAGTATCGTCAGGAGCGCGCGCAGCAGAGGCCTCGGGGCAGGAAGGCAGAGTTAGGGCTGGAGCCTACCTGACCATAGATAAAGAAGTAACCGGGTTCCTTCACCACTATTTTATTCTCTTTCTCCTCCAAGGCTCTTCCTCTCTTAAAGCTGAGAAGCCAGGGAACAAATGTGTATGATCCTACAAAGAAGAGAATTGCTTGTAAGAAAACAAACTCAGGAGGGAACGTTTCACCTTTTCTTCATTGCTAACCTGGGTGTGTAACTTAGAGGAAACCTCCATCTACTGAAAATAGAGAAGAGGATGGAAGAAAAATCACAGAGCTCCAGTGGATCCTCGGCAACCTGCACAACTGCGTGAGTGGCTGGGTTTTCTTCCATGCATTTACTTTCTCCGTTTCATTTAGTTCACAGTAAAGGCGGGTCTGGGTACAGAATGGACACCATTTCTGTACCACACTAGTAGAGGGTTCTCCCTGGTTCTTCTAGAGGAGGAAATGATCATGTAAAGAAGTCAGCAAAAGGTATCAGGAAGAACCTAGCCCCATCCCACGGCCTGGAGATGCGCAGGGAGCGGGAGGCTGAGATGCACGCGTCCCTGGACAGCGGTAGTGGCTCGCACCGCTCATGTTCCAGCGGCTTATGTTCGCTGCACTAATTCTCCTCCATCGTCGCTTGAAGTCACTGGGGAAGCAACGGAGGATACGGCACACGTGGCTGGATGAAGGGGCAGGCAGAAAACAGCAGCCAGGGAGCGAACAAGCAAAGGCCGCCCAGTTGGCGAGCCGGAGACGAGTCCAGGTGCGCCCGGGCGCCACAACCCATCGTGAGAGTGTAAACACTCCTTTCCTGTGAATTCAGTGAGTTCACTGGGTTTCTCCCAGTCATAAACATCGGGCAAATGTGAACCTGAAGACTAGAGACTGGCGAATCTGGGTAGGAATAAATGAAAGGATGTAAAATAATTAAGTAGAAGATTAGAGAAACATAGTGTAAGGATAAAGCAGAAAAAACACAGCTGTGGTGGTCTAAAACCATGTGGGTTTTCTTCCTCCTATCTTTTAATTATTAGTGCACGTTTGCAGTGCATGGTGAGCCCAGCCATCGCGGGGAGGGGGAGCATCGCAGTCTGCTTCCGCCCCCTGCCCCTCCATCTCTGGCTCTCCTTCCCTTTTGCAAAAGATGCATCTCCCTGTTCCATGATGTCTGGAGAGTTCCCAGGTGGTTCACCGCGGGGAGCCGAGTGCGTGTCCAGATTTTACCTTGGACGTGGCAAAGATGGAACAGAGGCAATCACAAAGTTCAGACTCCCAAAGCCCAAGCAAAACACAGCTTTTCCCGGGAATAACTGTGGAGACAGCGTGTCCAGGATTCTCCGCAGCGGGCAGCGCGGGCTGCGGGGGCAGCGGAGTTGTCCCCTCCCCATCCACACCTCTCTGCAGTCACGCCTGCCGCGTGCCGCCTCTCCGAGGCAAACCAGTCACGTCTCAACTATTCCTCACGGAGACTGCATTTATTTTATTCTCAATGGACAGTTAAAATTACATATATTTACTGTGTAGCACACAATGCTTATAAATATATATGCATTGTGGGATGGGTAAATCAAAGTGATTAACATATTCGTTATCCCACAATGAGTTGTTTTTGTAATGAGAAGACTTAAAAAATTTCATTTCTTAGCATATTTCAAGAATGTAATGTACTATTATCACAGTCCCCACATTGTGCAATAGATCTCTTGTGTACATTTCTGCTGTCTACCTGAAATGCACCTTCAACCTGTACATTCCCTCAACCCCCAGTTGGTTGTCTGCTCTACTCTCTACTCTGAGCTCAATGATTTTAGGTTTCACGGAGGTCAAGGGAGAGTTGTCACGCAAAGCCTTTAATAAAAAGCCTTTACTATGACTCCAGGCTCATCCAGGTTGTGACAAAGGACAAGATTTCCTTCTCTCGGATGGCCGGAGAGTATTCCTCAGTGCATCCGCCTTGTCATTTTCATGCACTTATCTGTTGATGGACACCTAGGTCGGTTCCATACCTTGGCAACTGGGCATCAAGTTGCAGTGGCTGTGAGGCTGTGAATGTCTGCTCAGTATGAAGATTTCCTTTTCTTTGCGTAGAAACCCAGAAGCAGAGGGAGGAATGCGGATGCTGGGCGTATGTGTGGAGGGGGAGCCCACTTCCTCAGTGTGCCTCTGCTCCATGCTTCGTCCAGAGAGCCCCTCCACCAACATCTCCCTGACGAGGGCAGGTCTGGACACCCCACTCTGCTTCTAACCCAAAGCAGGGCGCGAGGCCCCTCTTCCTAAAGTGCAACTCCTCCTGGACTGTGCTGAAGGTAGCAGTCAGTGGACAAAACACATCACCTCCCTTACAAAAACAAACACGAAATCATCTTCACCTGTGTGTCCACAAGATGACTTCAGTAACGAGATTGTAATAAAGTCTTTAATTTTATTTAAATGAGATGGTGCCCCCAAAACAGTTTTAAATATTGAGTGCTGAAAACGTGAGGAAGAATGGGCATATGATGACTACCTATTCAAAAACACAAACTGATGGCATTAAAGGTGACTGTGTCCATGGATTACCAATACTGACTTGATAGGACCAAGGAGGGCTTTTTCCCCTCGAAACGATGCAAACCTTAGATTCTCACTTCTCTAAGCTCAGGAACTGTTTATTTTTGGTTCCCTGCTATTTCCCCAGGGCTTAAATGGTGACTAGCTCATGGTAGATGCGTAGCAAATACTAAATTAACTGACTCAACTTTAAACATAAATAATTCAAACTGGTATGTGTGCTATGACAATTAGTCACAAGCATTCACCTGTACTTTTAAAAGCATTGTTGCTGCCTGCTTACTGAAATTCTGGAAAATCAAACACAATCATTGACTCTCAAGCTAGTACATGCTCTTAATGTGAAGAATGCGTTTCTGTAAGTATTTGTTTATATCCTGTCTGGAGCTAGCTACTTACTAAGATTTCTTTTGCGATAATTTAAATTTATTTCTTATTTCTTTACTCAAAATTTATTTTCTTTTGACATTTTATCATCTCTTCCTGGCAATATTCTCACTAAGAAAATAGAGTACATGCTTATTTTGTTTTTATTTACTGTCTGTATTCTGCTTCCTCTCTGTGCCCACATTCACCAAAAAAAACACACACACATGCACACACACACACACATGCACACACAGTTATACTCCACAAGTCTGGAGAGTTTGCCATGGTCATAGGTGTGTTTGACAATGCCAGTAACAGAGTCTAGCACTAAACAGATATGTGCCCATCAATAGATTCTAAATCCTTTAAGAAAATATGCTAAACAAAATATTAAAACCAATGTAATTATAAATTTAAGCATACACAGTGTAATGTGTGTCTATGTCTTAAAATGCACTTAGGTTTTTGGTGTGTTAGACAATAGACAACTGTAAATAATAAAATATCCATCCATACCTGCACTGTAGAGTGTTTCTCAAACAGACATCCTTCCTTCTAGGAGATACTTAAGAATTTGAAACTAAACTATAAATACTTATTGTTAGTAAACAGGTAAAATACTGATGTATCTTTATATAAAGAATTTCTAGCTTCACTCAGATTTGAATCCTTGATATATTACAATGTTTTCAAAATTTTTAAGACAGTAAACTAATATAATGTGAAATTAAAACTAAAAATGCCAGTGTTCATCTGTGACTGTAACATGCATGTACTTGTAAACCTGTCTTGCCTTAAAGGGTATTATTTTTTTCTTCCAATATGTATTGAAGAATTATAAACACTACATTTCTGGGATGCAGGTTTCTACGTAAAATCAGATATATTTAAGTAACGTTTGTTTTTTATTCTAGTTCCAGGATGGGACGTTCCCTCCCACACATTTACCCTCCTTAACTGCAGACAGCTGTGGTCACTCAGGGCTATTTACCGCATTGATTTGCTTCTCTTGGTTTCCATTTTATTAAAAGTGCCTGCAAGAGTTGTAAGAAAGAAAACACTGAATACTGATAATACTTTTTTTCAAGGTAGAGTAAGTAAGTCAGTTCAAGAAATAAGGTTTTTGTTTTGTAGAACTAATGCGGTGTGGCATGATAATTGTATTCATTGCAGTCAGCAACCCCACGCCGGGCTCTGTGCATGAGGTGGGGCCAGAAGCCTAGCAGAAGACAGAGGCTGCAGCCAGGTCCACCTGAGGACCTGAAGAGCCATGAGTGGCCACTGTGAGCTTGGAGGGGGGAGAAGTGGTCACACCTGTATTTCAGAAGTATACCTATGTGCCTGCCTAGAGAGTGTCGGTTTACACCAGAGATGCAATGCAAGAGGAGAGAAGGTGATGAACGGGAATCCACTGAGGAAGAGGAACTAACAGTTCTGTGATCAGTGTGTTGAACTGAACAGTGAAGAACAATACCCAGAGTGCTGGAATAAACCCCCCACATGCACGACCTTGGAAGTTCCCACAACAGGAGCCACTGGAGGGTAGACAGAATGGGGGCCAAGAGCAGGAGCTTAGGCTGGGCCACCCCAAGATATTCAAGGAGTGATGCTCAGGGGACAGAGTTTGACCTGTGTGGGGCTCAGAGAGGGATGCGGGTAACGTGAGCCACCAGCAGGTAGAGGTCAGCAGACACCACAGGAAGACCGCAGAACACTGGAGTGTGAGGACCAGGGGTATCGTGGAGGTGTGGAAATCAATATTCAGGAAATACAGTTAAGAGTCATTTGCAAGTCTAGCCAACAGTGCAGGAAAATGGGCCAGAGAAACAACCAATAGAGAAGTAGGTACCTCTGAAAGAAGGGGATCATTAAATGCCAAATTCTGAGGCATTTAAAGTAAAGGTCACAACGACCTCCATGAAGTAACTATGCTGAAAAGACATAAACAAGAGACACCAGTGTGATTGTGGAAATCACCTCTCTCCTTCTCTGCCTCCTAAAAGACAGAGAAACAGTCCAGGGCGTGTTAACCGAGAGATCTTTGTGGTCGTGAAAGTAGCTGGAATCACACTAAACTGAGAGACGTGTAAAAGCCTAAAAATGTGAAAGGGCTCACCAGGGGCAAACCTCACAAGAGTTACATAAAAACCAGCTCCTAATGACGAAGAAATTATCAAAGCCCCGGCCCCTAAAGCCTCTCACATACTCACAGTCACACAATCCAGGAATTCTCAGAATCAGCTAGGGGAATGTGGGAAATTCTAAGAGGAAAAAAAAAAAACAACTCATTCAATTAAAATAAAAGGCACTTCAGAAGGAGAAAATAGGCTGTGTCCGAAACAAAATGAGATGGGACAAAACACCTGACACACAAAGTGAAGGAAGGAAGGTTTATTTAGCTCACAGTTTGTGGAGATTTCAGTCCATAATCATCTGGCTCCAAGGCAGGGTAGCATGGCACAGGGGCAACACTTCAAGGCAGCAGCCAGAGCAAAAGGGGGAACAAGGGGGAACACAAGCCTCTTCTCCTCCCTTATGTTGTACACAGGCCACCACCCTCTCCAGGGTAGGTGTAGCACTCACAAAATTTCTGTGCCCTCCTTTGCACAGGATGAGGATATTTACAAAGAACCCTGGCTCCCTGCTGAGTCTCTCAGTTAAACTTCTAAACTGCTCAAGTTGACACAATGCATCAACCATAACACCTTGGTTTTATCCACAGTGTATAAGACCCAACAGACAGAGGGGAAATTCCCCAGAACATTCTAGTAGATAAAAGGTAGACTGCTTTACATCCAGCCACCTGTCCTTCCAGCATTAAGACTACATGTAAATAGCTGCATCAATGCAACTGTATTGTGAACATTGTTCTCATTGGCCCATTTTGAGCAAGCTAGTATAGAACAAAATCTAGACAACGAATGAACAAGAAAACTACAGTAAAAGTCTTTCTATGCTTATTGAATACATTTATCAATGGAACCAAAACCAAAACCAAAACACATACGGAAAGCATTTTGACAAAGAACAAATTTGTTTCATACCTTCACAGTAACAAACACTGGAAAGTAGAGGTGAAGATACACTGGTAGTAAATTTATCATTTGCCTTATTTGTCACAGCTGGGGCTCAACAAATATAATTTAAAACTGACAGATCAAGTAATAGAAATATAAATATTTTAACAGTATATAGATTAGCATCAAGAAATAGCATATTACTGTCCAAAAAAATGTATGGTGGGGACAGGAGGGAGAGAAAAAATAAAGAAGAATAACATTTATTTTATCTTACACTAGTGAAGAGAATCTATAGATAACATGTAAAGGAATAATTACAGATGTTCCAATGATGTGGTGACAAATGACAGAGTAGGAACCTCAGTGAATTAGTCCCTTCACTGAGTCGGCAATGCATCTGGTAAAACGGATACAATCAGCTTTTTGTAGGTAAGCAGTGTAATTTGAAGAAACCTTGTTGGGACCACAAATTATAAATTGAGTCTAGGGGACGTTCCAGGTTGTCCTTGTCCAGTCCTTGAGCCAGAGTGGAAGTTGGAAACTCCCAGCTCTTTTCTGATCACAGCTGGGAGTGTAGGGCCGGTGACTGCTGTGGGCTCACAGGGCACCACGAGGCCTGCTGAGGACAGTAAGGCACTGGGGAAAGTACAGTTTCCTCATGGCCCCGTCTCGTCCCGGCCCTCACAGGAACGCTTTTTTTCTTCTGACTTCACCATCATCACCATTGCTATTCCTGGAAACACCTGCTGCCCTTCGTCCATTGCCCTCGCAAGTGTAATGAACAAACACCAGGGTTCTGGGTGCCTCATGGCTTTTATTCCTATAGACAACTGCTCATCTCAGACCCCTGCCTGCATCTCTGTTTTGTCTCTGGCTCTTGCTTCCTCCTCTGTGCTGTAACCCTTGGCAGGTGACTGGGGGACTCACTGCAGGGGTCCCTAATAACTGGCACCCTGGAAAGGGTCTCCAACAAAACCGTGTATCCCCTAAGGGAGTGTTTAATGAAGAAAGAAAAGCATCAACATGTCAATGTGAAACTGTGGCATTCTTTCCCAGCCATTTCCCATTGGCAGCAGCCACGGAGATAACAACCTGCATTCCTGGTGGCCGCTGCCATGCCAGGGAAAGAGCACTATTCACACGGCTTGCAAACTCTTTGCGACTGTGTGTTTTCACCAGTCTGCCCACTGTGTTCAGACAGGGACAGCTTCCCCGGCCAGCATCAACATACGACCCCAGTCAACCGCAGCACGGGACAGAAGACAGGCGAGCAGCGGTGGGTCAAAACTCCTGAGGAGCAGGAGCTTGGCAAACACACTTTGGAATGCTACTGCATGCGTTCCAGCAACCTGGAGTGTAAGCGGCGTGGCCAGGGCCTGACAGAGGCCAGGGATGACCCCGGCAGGTGCTGGGTTTATACCTGTGGCTGGTCTTTGGAGTCCAGAGAGTAAAGACAGGCAAGGTTGCAGAGAGCCTGGCTGGAGCTGAAGGAATACCCCAGTGTAGAGACAGTCTATGAAGACCAGGGGAGTGTTTTACTTTATTTTTCATTTCTAGTGTTTAAGAAAATAGCCATCCAGATTAGAATTAAAGAAAAGGAAATCTCTTAACAGTCTGACTACAGAGATAATAGAATTAAGACTTCGGGGGTCACCCAAGACAAGGAAGACAGTTTTTGCAAAACATGTTTTTGGAAAAGTCTTAAATCAAATGAAGAACTGCAACTCACAATACAAAGAAAGTTCTGGAGACAGAGGTAAATGTGATTTTAAGAATTAATACACTGTAGCAGGGCATGGTGGTGCATGCCTGTAATCCCAGCACTCCAGAGGTTGAGGCAGGGGATCACTGCAAGTTCAAAACCAGCCTGGACTACAAAGTGAGCCCGAGGCCAGCCTGAACTGCATAATAAGACCCTGTCTCAAAAAGAAAAGAAAAAAAAAAGAATTAATACATTGTTATATTCAAATTGTCCAACTTTCAAAAAGGATTGTAAGGCATCGAAAGAAAGGCAAATTATGGAAAAATCACTGAGGAGAATAATTAACAGAAGTCATCCTTGAGAAAATATAGACACTGGACTAAATAAAGTCCATAGATGTTTTAAACATGCCTAAGCAGTTAAAAGAAAGCATAGATAAATAGCTTAAGAAAACTAGGCTAATGACCTATTAGAAATAGACAATTTCAATAAAAGGTAAAAAGTATTGAAAGAAAAAAATAGAAATTTTGGACCCTAATTTAAAGTAGCTAAAATGAAAAAACATTGGCAAAGAAGTTAACAGACTTGAGCAGGCAAATAGAATCAGCAAATCTGATGATAAGAGAACTGGAATTATCTAGTTCGAGAAGCAGAAAGGAAAAGTGTTAAACTAGTGATTATATGAAGGATGCAAAGTATAGGGTCAGCACACAAAAGTCACTCATTTTCCTATAGACCAATGATGAACGAGTGGAATTTGAATTGAAAAACATAATACCATTTATGATACTATCCCCCCAAATTAAAATACTTAGGTATAATCTAACAAAACATGCATAACAACTATATAAAAAAGTCTACGAAACTTTGATGAAAGAAGTTAGAAAAACATTCATGGGTAGGAAGACTATATTGTCAGATGTCAATTCTTCATAATTGATCTATAGATTCAATGCAATCCCAATTAAAACGTCAGCAAGATTTTTTTAGATCTTAACAAACTGAATTAAAGAGTATATGTAGAAGCAAAAAATCCAGAAAAAAAATTAAAAAATAAGGTTAGAGGATCACTATTACCTGACTTTAAGAATTACTCAAAAGGTACACTAATTGAGACAAAAAAAAGGCAAAAGCAATAAATGGAAAAAAGATAGACTTTACAAAAAATACTCCTGGAACACTGGACTTCCATATGCAAAAAACAAAAACAAACAAACAAAAAAACCCAGACTCAAACTTTAACTCCATCACAAAAATTAATTCAAAATGGATCTCAGACTAAGGAATGAAATGCAAACCTATGAGAACTCCTAGAATATAAGATGTATGAAAATCCAGATGACCTTGCAATTGGTGATGACGTGTTAGAAGTGACACAAAGGGCACAATCTGAAAATGAGAGATTTGATAAGGTGAATTTCATTTAAATTAAATATTTCTAATCTATGAAAGTTAAGAAAATGAAAACATCCTGCCAGAAAATATTTTCAAAAGATACATCTGATAAGAGACTGGTTTTCAAAAAAAAAAATGTAAAGAACTTTAAAATTCAGCAATTAGCCATGCGTGGTGATGCATGATGGTCATCTGACCTTTGGGGAGGCTGAGGCAGAAGGATTGTGAATTTGAGAACAGCCTAGGCTGTAGAGCGAAATTCAAGAGCAAACTGAGCTACACAGGGATACCCTGCCTCAAAAAAAAATCATTTATTACTAGGAAAATTAAAATTTTAAAAATAATGACATACCACTGTTCAAATGACCAAGATCCAGAATGTCAGCAACAAATTGTAGCAAAGAGAAGCAATAGGGATTCTTATTCATTTCTAGTGGTAAAGAAAAATGGTGCAGTCGCTTTGGAAGACAGTTTGAAAATTACTCACTAGACACTCTTACCATCTGATCTCACAATCACTTCCTGGTATTCATGTCAAGAAGTCTGGAAAACATATGTTCACACAAAGACCTGCATGGGAATGTGTATAGGAACTTTATCCTAATTTCCAAAACTTGGCACCTACCGAGATGTCTTTCGGGACATAAATGGGTAATCTGCTGCACATCCAAACAACGGAATATTACTCAGCACTACAACAGTGGGCCAAAAGACCATAAAAAGACCTGACGCCTAAGTGCTTATTGGCAAGAGAAACAAGACAACCTGAGAGGTAACATACTGTGAAATTCCAGCTATATCATTCTGAGAAAAAGTCAAAACTATGGACACTAAAAAGATTGAAGTTTTCAGTGTTTAAGAGAAAGGAATCGACAGAGCAGAGAGGATTTTTTAAGCAGTGAAAATACTCAGTGTGAGACTTGAATGGTAAATAAATGCAAGTGTACATTCAGACTCGCTCTTAGCGAGTAAAAGTCTATAAATGAGCTTCAGTGTAACCCTTGGGCCTGGATGATAGGGATATGCCGACGTGGGCTCACCAGTTCTAACAACTGTACCACTTTCAGGGCGGGGGCTGATAAAGGAGGAGGTTGTTCACATGTGGAGGGTAGGAGGCATATCTTCGTGTTATTTTTTATTAAACTATAACGATGTTCCAACTTAAAAAGAGTGAAGAAAAGTTCATGGATTTTAAGGGACACTGAGAATACCATGAAGCAGACCAACATTTTTATTGTAGTAGTTACTGAGGGAAAAGAGATACAAAATTGCAAGAAAAACTTTTGGAGAAACAATAGTTGAATTATCCTCAACTTTGCAGTAATAAATCTACACATCTGAAAAGCTCAATAAACTCCAAACAGGTGAAACATAAAGGGATGCACATGAAGGCTTATTATAATCAAGCTTTTAAAAATCAGAGACAAGGAGAATACCTTTGAAGAAGTAAGAGATACAAAGTGCATTCAATCAGATTAACAGCTAAGGTCTCATAAAAAACAATGGGAATCAAAGCCAATGGGGTGGCATATTTAAAATATAGAAAGAAAAACCACCAAAAACTTTCAAATATGAAGAATGAAATATTACTAAATAAACAAAACTGAGGTATCTCCTCAACAGCAGACCTACCCTTCAAAAACTGCCAGAGTCCTTCAGACTAAAATAAAAGGACCCTAGATGACAACTAGAAGACATGTGAAGAATAAAAAACACAGATAAAGATACTTGTACAGATAAATACTATGTATTTCTAGTTTGTAACTCTGTTTTTTTGTTTTCTATATGGTTTAAAAGGCGAATGCATAACAAATTATCAATCTATGTTAATAGGTGCACAACATGTAAGAATATATTTCTTTTATATTTTATGAGGCAATAAAACAAATTTTTATAACCAAATAAGAAGAGAATAATAATAGTTATTACATCGTGCATCATTATCTTCAAAGTATTTACTCAGTAGAAGCCATATATTCTGACAGTAGTAACATAAAGGAAGAATTTGAATCAATTCAAACCAGGATATTATAAATTCAGGATGTTTATTATAATTCTCGGAGTAAGAATTAAAATGATAACTGAAAACAAATAGAGAAGGAACTTAGAAGGAAAACAAACAGCATACATGTAAATGTCTATTAAGCCAAATAAAAGAATAAAGGAGTTGAAGGGTCAAAATGACTGAAGAATTCTTACTCCATCAATAATCACTTTAAATATAAGTGGAACAAATTTGCCAATTAAAATACACAGACTGGCAAAACAAATTAAATAAAAAAAAAGAATTTCTGATCCAATAACATGGCTAAGAGATATACTTTAGATCCATGAACACAAATAGGCTGATTGTGAAATAATGGAAACTATTGGGAAAATATTTATCTTTGCAGTTAGTATAGGATTAATGAGGTTGCTATACTGTTATCAGACAAAATACATATCAATCAAAAAATTATTACAGGAGGCAAAAGGAATATTATGTATTCATAAAGGATCAATTAAGGATACCTAACAATTACAAACGTAAGTACACCATAGGACAGAATCTCAAATTATAAGCACATATTGACTGAACTGAAGGGAAAAAAAGACATTTCCACAGTAAAAATGGAGACTTCAATATCTCCTTCACTGGTAGCTAGACAATCTAGATAAAGAGCTATAAATTACTAGAGGACTTGAACAGCACTACAAAGTAAATAAACCTAGCAGACAAATAGAAAGCACTCTACATAAAAAGGCAGAATACATCTCAGATGCACATGGAACAGCCTCTAAGATAGATCATGTTAAATGGAACAAAATAGTGCTTAACAAATTTTAAAAGATTAGATCCTTAAAAGTATTTTCTACAAGCATAACACAATCAGTACTATGAAGAAAATTCAAAGAAGTGTAGAAAATTGAATAGCACACTTTTAAGCAGTCATTGCATATATGAATGAATAACAGGAGGAAACTGAAAATACAGTGTGGCAAAACTCATGAGAAGCAGAAAAGGGGGCTCACAGAATTACACAGCTGACAAGGCTTGAATGGAAAAAAGATCTCAACTCAATAACCCACCTTTACAACTTAAGAAACAGCAAAAGAACAAGCTAAACCAGAAGCTGACACAGTGGAGGAAATGATAAATGAGAGGGAAGGTAAATGGAATGGGAAATAGAAAACTAACATGTACAATCAATACCACTAAAGTTGATTTCTTAAAAATCGGCAAAAAGTGAAAAGTGTTTAACTACACTGCCAAAAGGGGGGAAAGACTCCAATTTTAAAAATCAGAAAATATGGTTATATTTTTATTAGTTTATTGGCAATTCTATTGTTTATTGATTATAATAATTGTACTTCAATAAGTTGGATAATCTAGGTGAAATAGGGAAAGCACCACAAACACGCAAACTACCAAAACTAACTCAAGAATAAATAAAAATTCTGAACAGGTACATAATAAATACAAAACTTGAATTAATCAAAATTTCCTTTGGAAGAAAAGTCCCTAAATGTCTTCACTGATGAATTTTATTTAACACTTAAATAAATTTAAAACCAATCCTTCTTAACAGTTTCCAAACGTAGAAAAGGAGGGAATGAGTGTTAACTCATTCTAGGAAACCACAACCACCCTGATTCCCAGGCAGACACCACAAGCACAGTACAGAGAGACCACCACCGTCAGGACCACGGCGCGATTCCCTCCAGGCCACACAAAGTTCAGGCAAAGCAGCACCTGCTTTTACCCACTGCTATCAGCCCTGCACAGAAAGCCCAAGCAAGAGCCAAAAGACAAGAAAAAGAAAGCAGAGGCACCCATCAGCAGGATCCAGTTGGAAGCACTTGCAGACAACATTACCTCATGCATAGAAAATCTTAAAGAATCCACCCAAACCCACAAGAACTAAAAAATGAGTTCAGCTAAGTTGCAGGGTTCAAAATCAACACTCAAACACCAGTTGAATTTCAATATGCCAGAATAAGTAATCTAAAAGTGAAATAAGGAAACCACTTCCTTTTAAATATGGATTGCTGTAGTTTACATACATGTGTCTCCCCAGACTTCATAAGTTGAGCTCTTATCTCTCAGACAAAGGGCTTGGGAGATGGGGCGTTTGGTAGGTTATCAGTGTCCTTAGAAGGGTCACAGATTTGCTCTTCTCTCTGCTCTTCACTACATGAAGCTACAATGAAAAAACCAAAACCAGAAAATGTTGCCACTATGATATATTTTTTGCCAACACTCATAACTGTGAGAAATGAATTTCTCTTGTTTAAATTGTCCTGCCTACCTAATTTGTTATAGCAATTTGAACAAAGACAGTATCCAAACTAATAAAATACCTAGGGTTGAATTTACCTCAGGTAATGAAAGTGCGATACACTGAAAACTACAAAAAAATTGCTGAAACAAATGATAAGAGACACAAATGGGAAAATATCTCTCATTCATGGATTGATAGAATTAATAATGTTCAGATGACAATACTAGCCAATGTTATCCACATATTCAGTACCACCCCTATACAAGTGTCAATGGCTGTTTCTTTCCAAATGGAAAAAAAATCAAATCTTAAAATTCATTTATATTGGGAAAGGCTCCAAAATTGCCAGAACAATCATGAAAATTCAGAAGAAAGATGGAAAATTCACTCTTCCAAATTTCAAAACTTACTATGAAGCTATAGTAATCAAAATAGCATGGTAGCACAGCATAAGGATAGGCATATAAACCAACAGAATATAAATATGATTGCAGAAACCTATACATTTATGACCAATGTTATGGTTGATACATTGTGTCAACTTGCAAGATGAGAAGTTTAACTGAGAGACTCAGCAGGGAGCCAGGGCTCTTACTTTGTAAATATCCTCATCCTGTGTAAGAGGAGGGCACAGAGATTTTGTGAGTGCTACACCTGCTCTGGAAGTGGGGGTGTGTGTGGCCTGTGTACAATATAAGGGAGGAGAAGAGGTTTTGTTTTTGTTTTTGTTTTATCTCTGGCAGCTCCCTTGAAGTGCTGCCCCTTGGAGTCAGCTGATTATGGACTGAAATTTCCAGAAATTGTAAGCTAAATAAACCTTTCCTTGCTTCACTTTGGGTGTCAGGTGTTTTGTCTCAGCAATGAAAGAAAAGTAACCAAGACAACCAATTAATATGTGACCAGCATGAAAAGACTGTTTGAGGTTGAAATAGTTTTTGTAGCAAACAGTACTGTGATATCTTAGTTACTTTTCTCTTGTTGCTGAGACAAAAATACCTGACACCCAAAGTTAAAGGAGGAAAGGTTTATTTAGCTCATAGTTTGTGGAGGTTTCAGCCCATAGTCAGCTGGCCCCAAGGCAGGGTGGCGCATGACAGAGGAGCAACAGTTACAGTGGCAGAAAACAGCAAAAGCAGAGGGCAAGGAGGAAGAGCAAGATTCTTTTCCTCCCTTATATTGTATGCAGGCTACCTGCCCTAGGGCGGGTATAGCACTCACACACTCAATCCAAGCACCAGACAGTGAGCCAATCGCAAACTCTAGATTCAGTCACCTCTGAAAAGCCTGCCTCTCGTGACCACATGAGGCTTTGGAAGGAACATCCAGACACAAACATAACATACGAAAACTGAATATTTACATGCTGAAGGATGATACTGGGCCCCTGTCACATGCCATATACAAAACTAAATGTAAAAAGTGCAATGACTTGAATGTAAAACATAAACCTCTAAGCCTTTTAGAAGAAAGCACATGGGTAAATTAGCACACTGGATTTAATAATGAATTCTTCAGTACTGACACCCAACGCGTAAGAAACAAAATAAAATTCACTTCAACAAAATCAAATGCTTTTGTAGATCAAAGAACATTATGAAAGAAATTCAAGAAATAATATCTCAAATAAGAGAAAATGTTTTTAATCAGGCAATCTGTAAGAATCTGGCTCCAAATATATAAAGTAATTTCATAACTCAACAACAAAAAGACAAATGACCCAAACAGAATACAGTCAAGGGACTCGAATAGGCATTTTTCCAAAGAAGATAAACAAGTAAGCAAGCAACCAACCAACCAACAAACAAAAAAACCCAGTGAGCACATGAAAAGAAACTCAATATCATAGTCACTGGGGTATGCAAATCAACACCATAGTGAAGCTCTGCTTCACACCCAGTAAGGACACAACAGTAAGGAAAATAGTAAAGAACATACCACGGGTCGGTGAGGTGAGGCTCTGGGAAATTATGATAGTCATTGTGGCTGGAAATGCAAAATGATGCAGCCACTGTCGATAACACTTCGGCAGTTTCGCAACAATTCTCATCCTGTATTCACTCCAAATAATTGTAGTTACTCAAATAAATATCTTACACAATAATATCTCACACAATAATATCTCACACAATAATATCTCACACAATAAACATCTTACACATAGGATCGCTATTCACAATAATCAAAAGATGGAGACATCCCAAGTGCCTGTTAATCAGCAAAAGGATTGGCAAGTCATGGTTTACACCTAACAGAATATTATTCATTCATACTGAGCAACAAAGCACTAATGTGCATGTAGTACAACGTGGATGAACCTCAAAACATATACTCAGTGAAAGAAACCAGACATTACAAGTCACAAATTGTATGAACACATTTTTGTGAATTATCCAGAAGAGGTGGATCCCTGGAAATAGAAGGAAGATAGGTAGCAACTAGGGGCCAGGGAGATGAAGAACTGCCAAATAATTGCCTGGTGGGTTGAGAGTTTTCTTTTGGGCTGTTGAAAATGTTTTGATACAAAAAAAGTTGGTGGTTGCAAAATATGGTGAATGTGTGAAATGTCAATGACTTGTATGCTTTGATTTCATACTATGTGAATCGAACCTTAATGAAAAGATATGATTGTAAAGACAAATACTAGAGCTCTACACACAGAAAGAGCAAAGCAACCTTTATTAACTACAAATTAGAAATTCTTTTAAGATGTAAGAGAATATGTAATATATAATTATATGATGAGCAAAAGCCAATCATTACTGAAATAAGTAAATTTAAATGAAATTATGACTTGATATATGAACATCATTTTATGATAGGATGCCAAGTTCATTCTGTATGCATGGGGTCCATGTAAAAAAATTTCTTTCAGAAAATTTAAAAATGGATTTTGAGAGAAAGACATACTAAGAAATTGTAAATGAAAAAATAAAATATTTCAACCTTAATACAGAAAAGACATACTGTGCAAATATCTGCAACATACATTGTCAAGTAAAGACAGACCATCAAGACCTTTACACACAAAAAGAATAATCACTAGAAAATATAACAAAAGGAAACGTATCCATTTATAAGAGCAACTGAATGGATAAATACTTTGCAAAAACATTAACAAGAAATATGCAAGATCTACTTAGAGAAAATATCAACACAGAAAGGAAAGAAAGAAAGAAAGAAAGAAAGAAAGAAAGAAAGAAAGAAAGAAAGAAAGGAAAAATTTATCATGTATATCATGTTGTCTGATTGGATTTGAGTAGAACGCCTGTTAGCATAAGCATATATTCCATACTTTAATTTGTAAGCATAAGAGAGCCAATGAGTTTACCAGAAGGCATTTTTTTTCTTTTTAACTAAAGATTCCACTGTTCCCATTGGAAAAGTAAAAACAGAAAAACTTTACATATGAAAATAAAATTGAGGAGGGAAACAGACTTATCAGATAAAGCCCTAATAACAAAAATGAGATTTTTTTGGTCCTTGGCCCAAGATAAATGAGTATAATAGAAAAGCCTGAAAAAAACCAAATTGGCTCAAATACAGTAATTTAATATAAGATAAAGCTAACATCTCCCAGGAGCACTGGAATGATAAGCTACCTTTTTTTAACTGTCGGTGTGACGGACAGCACTCTGAGGGAAAACAGTTGCACAGTTCGCATTCTATACCAATACAGGTAGCAAATAAGGAAAATATTTACATATAAAAAACAACAATAAAGAATAGCTTGGAATGATTGGATGGCTTTCTAATTGCCACTCAAAATCTAGAGTCCCTAAAAAGATGATGAATTTACAAAAAAAAATCCTTACATTATGCAAAATTAAACAAACAACAGCGCTGGAATGGACAGTGGTCGTGATTCGTAATATAGGAGTAACCCGTGTAACATACAACGAGCCCACAGAAGTCAGCGTATGGCGGCCAGCAGCCAGGTTAAAAACATACAAAAAATATGAGCAAGGAGATCAGAGAAAAAGAACTAAAAGTACAAATTTAAAAAGTGTAAGAACATGAGCACAAAAACTCAAATGGTTCTCAAAACATACAAAGAGGTGACCCACACATTTCGTAATAGAAGAAAGCAAATTTACAGATACTGTTCTGCGCCAGCAGCCCTTGTCTGCCAATTGCATCACAGCCTTTACTCACCCTCTGGAACCACTGGCAGCAGCTGTGCAAACTCAAAACGCATCTTGCACATAGGCGGACACGTGAGAAATTATGAGCTTACACAGTTGCACTTCGAAGCGTCATCCTTACAAAAGATCGTCACCAAGTCTTTTGGTAAGAAACTGATTAAATAAATAATATTCACACATACTTTGCTGATTCTAAACTTAAACTTCTGTTTACAGACATCAAAATACCTGTAATATGTGTTAAGTAAAAAACAAGCAAAGGGCCGGGGATCTAGCTCAGTGGCCTAAGCAGCTGCCTGGCAAATACAAGGTCATGAGTTGAATCCCCGGTGCCGCAAAAAAAACAAAAAACAAAAAACAAGCTAACAAATACACAAAAAACAGATTATAAACCAGCAATATATATTACAGGGGCGGCACATTATTATGTTTAGTATAAGAATGAGGTAAATCAGAACTATATTCTAATTTCTTTGAGCATTTTAAAGTCTGCAATGAGAAGCAATAAAAGTGGTAGTCATAAGGCAGAGATGGTTAGGAACAGATTGGAAAAGAAGCAAGAGTTTTCAATCCACAGTTGTGCTTTAAAATTTGTTTCCAGTATGTGAATGTACTACTTATTTTAAAAAGTAAATTTCAGTTCCAAAGATACAAACAGGAAGGGTGTGAGCGTACACTCCAAGTTCCCTCTTACCTATCTCTGTTCTGAGAAGCCTCCCTTCTTGGTGACCACCTGAACAAAAGTATGGGACGGAACAAAGACAGAGATTCAAAACATCAAATGAAAAGACATCACCTTGGCGCTTCCGTGCCTCCGGAATAGGAAGCAGGATTTCAGCTCAAGCCTGGAGTTCTACATGCTCAGGACTGGAATGACATGAAATGCAGTAAGTTGACAGTACGTCTTCACTTACGGAAAGACTGATGGATTCCTGCGTGTGGAAATGCTCCTTTGGCGCAATCTTTCTGAAGAGCATGCCGTCTACCCTGCTTCCCTGCTAAAACGTCTGTGCTCACTAACAGATAAATACTGTTCATGGGTTTTGCTGGCACTGCAAGGCCTCCTCCTGCATGCAAGGGGTCCAAGCACCCTGGGGCCACACCCCAGGGCAGCACCCCTGCATCTGTGGGCTGTACATAGCACCCCAGGATGGTCACGACATCATACACGTCATGCTCAGCCTGGGAGAAAGAGCTACATCACTTTGCATTTCTGAAGAAAGCTTTTTTTAATTTTATCTCGGTCCTCAGGGTATTTTCCTGGCTCTATTTTAATTCTTAGGAAATACTTTTAAAAGTTGCAAATGGAATTTTGGAAAATGTAGAGCAATAGTAGGTTTTTAAAGAGTTTGTTTCTTGCTTGATACTTCTGGTAATCAAAGTTAGAAAAAGACAGATGCAGGACAGCATCTGGGAACTCATCGGGAAGGACAATCCATACTCCTTACAGCGATAGCTTGATTTCCTCTTTCCTACTTCCTTAATTTCCTGATAATCCAGAACTCCTACTGTGGGTCACAACTCAGAAACCCCCCTGCGCCTGTCTGCTTGATTTCCCCCACAGCGTTCAGTTCATCATCCCACATTTCACTTGCTCATTTGTAGGGATTTTCCTAGTTTCTCTTCACTTGGAGGCAAGCTCCATCGAAGCACAGAAGCTCACACCCTGCAGTCACCTTGGGCTGCCCTGTGGGCATCAGACAGTCCTACGTTCTTAAGCAGCTAAGTGAAAGAAACAACTCTAACTGAGTGAAGGGATGCACCAGTCTTTCCTAGTACACTTTTGTTCATTATTATTTTGCATAAACAGAAGCAGCTATGCTACAGCGATCCCCCAGTTTGCTTTCAAGGAGGTTTTGGTACAGGTTAGGGTGTTAGGGTCAAGTTTCACATGAATTTGTGAAAAATTGGATTTAAAAAAAAAGGAAAGAAATTGTTTTCAGAGTAAACCCTCACAGATTCAATAATTTGTTAATATGCCTTGTGACTCTCAAAGAAAAGTATAAAGGATGCTGTATTTCCAAACTTATTTGACAATAAAACTCATTTCCAGGGCCATTTCTCTGAATTAATATTCTAGGTGATATCTTTCTGGAAATGGTATTAAAATTTTATTCTCCATGAACATTATTTCTGGCTATTATTACAGAAAATACTTAGTCATCTAGAGTTAAAGCTAACAAAAACGTCAAACAAGAAACTAGCTTAACACATTGTATGCCTGTGAGAAAATGATAAATTACCATGTATTAATTTGACCTTGGAGAACTGTCATAAAAATCTAGTTTATAGGCTATGCTCAGTTTTGTTTTCACCCCGTTATGATTTCTACAACAAAACATAAAACAATTAAGATTTGTGAAGAGGCTCTTACATCGTTGTTGAAGCCAAAATGATTTCTCAATAAGTTAAATTTAATTCAGTATTTGATTTAATTTAGTTTTATTGTAATCTAATTACTTACAACGTCTAAATATCAGTTCCTCTGTGGTAATTCTGTTGACTAGATTATTATGCTAGTTTCAATGTTTATTCCCCAGTTGTTTAGAACACATTTCATTTTGTTGCATCTGATATCAAGAAGTTTTGAAGCAGACGCCTGATCCGAGAGGAAGTTCCAACACCATCTGCAGACCTAAGGCTTACAAGTCAAAGTTCCTGTGGATGAATCCAGGGTGGGAAAGCACTGGAGCGATTTCATTACCTTTTCGTATAGTCGGCGTGTCACTGTCTGCAATCAGCTGCAAGCAGTCTTGAGTGACTGAAAACCAAAAACACATCATTTTAGTTACTAAAGTAGGAATAATAAGGGGGCAAAGAAGACTCCTCCTAGAAAGCTACAAACTTATTGTCCCAAAATGTTAAATCAATTATACTTTTTTACATCACTTTGCAAGATATTACTCTAAAATTTCCTTTATAAAATATGCCCATTTATTTCAATATGTTAGAAAATCACGATACTTTAGCAAGTATTATAAGCTGTCTGAATACAGCAAGCGGGCCATCAGTACAGGTGAATTTAATTTGCTCTGAAACATTATTGCTAAACAGAAAGCAGGTTTATTCATTTTTTCCCAAGTCCATCAAACACATGGAACAGTTAAACTTACCAAATCATTCCAAAACAATCATTTTTTAAAGTCTAACATTAAACATTGACTTACTGCTACTGAAAACAGAACTTCTACTACCACAGAAAATAAAACTAACTGCTCACATTTATTGAGGAGATATGACTGCAGACAGAACACTCAGGCTTAGTGTTAGGGTACCTTACTTCCTTAGGCTATTTAGGCTTAGGATACCTTAGATTTAGGATACCTTAGGTTTAGGATACTTAGGCTTAGGATACCTTGGGCTTAGGATACCTTGGGCTTAGGATACCTTAGGCTTAGGATACCTTGGGCTTAGGATACCTTTCCTCTTTTTGTGCTCAAGAGAGTCCTGCAATTTAGGCTGGAAACTGAGGCTTAGGAAGTGTAAGTAGCTTGTTTAAGGCCTCAGAGATAGAAAGTGACTGTACCGGATTTAAATCCATTCGCTTTCACTTGGAAATCAAAGTCAACCTTTCTGGTGAAGTATTTTGGATGAAAGAGAGAAAGAAAGACCATCTTTTAAAAATAAAATGTAAGATTTTTTTTTAAGACTTCATCTTTAGGAAAGCTTCTACATACATGTGAAATATTTCAGAAAATATTCAGAGGAATGAAAAATGATTGTACTGAATAAAGAAATATCTCAGGCAAAAGCAAACTAAGTACACTATCTGTTGTATGTGTAGGAAAAAAACCTAACAAATATCTGAGTGATCTAAGCTTGCATGTTTTAATTAACTTTAAACTTAATATTTAGTTTTATTGTGATCTAATTACTTATAACTTCTAAATATCAGTTCTTCTAAGGTAATTCTGTTGACTAGATTATTATGCTAGTTTCAATGTTTATACCCCAGCCATTTTGAACACATTTTAGATATAAACTAGATCTAAGCTTGCATGTTTTAATTATACAATGGAGTATTACTCAGCTATAAAGAAGGATAAACTTGAGACTTTTATAGGTAAGTACATGCAATTCGAGACCATATTCATAAGTGAAATAAATCAGACTCACATGTATAAATATCATATTATCTCCCTAGTATAAAAAACTGAAAGAGTAAATAAGACCCACATGCACAATAGATACTGTGAAAGTGAAAGGGAAAGAAATTGCTCAAAAGGAAAGAACAACTGGGATAGGGGAAGGAGAGAAGAAAGAAGGGAAAAGTTTATGTCTGTATATATATTCATATATATGTATGTATAAAAATGTATAAAATGTATAAAAAATCTATATACAAGATAGATAACTATGCTATTAATCTCTGTTCGTTCATCAAAAAGAACTTTGTGCTTTCACTGCTCAATTGTTTGACCATTTTTGTTCATGCCTATATCTTGTAATCTGAACAACTACGTTGAAGATAACAATGTGCAATATACTAACCAGTGTTAATCTCCTATTATTTTGTTTTGAAGTTCTGCATCATCATTTCTTTTGTGGTTTTTAAAAGGAAAAAAAAGAAGTATTAGCTGAGTTTTTTTTTGTTTTTTGAGATTTTTCAATGGCAAGTGTTCTACTCAGAGTTGAAGAAACACTTTAAACATGCTTCTCAATGTATGCATTTTAAGAAGTGGGCACAGGGGCTAACTTCTATGTTAGTGTTCAGTTGAAAATTTTCTAATATTTAAAACTTGAATAACAAAGTGATACTCATGTAGTAGTTTGAGGCTGTTGAGTGCAAACTATTGAAGGCTGATTGCATGAGCAAGTCTTAAAAATTTTTTCCTTGGCCTTTAGAGATGAAAATATAATAAAACTAGAATTTATTTATAATCACAGAACTTGTCTAACTTCTGTCGAGGTCTCCATTTTGATTTCAGCAGTGCATTTGCATCCACTCTGTGGATTACTTTATTGGTCTTGTGAACCAAAGCCAGCCACGCTGTGCCACAGGGGAAGTAGGGTCTCACGGTTCGGTGCCTGTGGAGAACTGGAGAACGCTCTTGCAGTGAACACCCGTGAAAGCCCCGTGACAAGCAATACGGCAGAATGGTTATGCACAAAATCTCTCGCGAGACAGGAAGGACCCAGTGCTGAAAGCCACTGAACACAAAGCAGGCAGTATTTGGAGAAGCCAGAATAAACCTATTTTAAACATACTATTTTTCCAACAAATTCTGCTTAGTTACTATCCACAAGGCACCAGAGCGGCTTTTGTGAAGACTGCAAGGGCCAGCCAGAGCACACAGAACTCTAACCTTTCCCCCACACAAAAGTCAGGATTTTTGCAAGTTTCCCATCCTCCTTTTGTCATTGTGTGTATGTGGTGTGGTCACACTATACAGTGAATGTGTACATTTTAAAAAAATTATTACAGTAGAAGACACATTGAAACTAATCCCCTTCAAAGTCCTCCCCTTTGTTTCAGACATACTTATCTCACTGTTCTTGCAAATTTCTGAAGCAGTTCTGGAGGTCCCCTTTCATGTGTGTCTTTACAAGGTGTGATCAAAAGTATGGTGAGTGCCACTGCCCAGTGCCATCTATGGAAAGGCAGGCTCCAAAACACATGACTGTGTGTTCTCACCCACTTTGCTTATTGGATTCGGCACTAAGCAAGTTCTGGTTCTTCCCCAGAGTAAAATGAAACATGAAGAGTCAATACTTGGAATCGATTCAGGACATCGAGGCAGCCGCAGAAGACACTCAGGGAAGGGGACTTCCAGAAGTGCTGCAGAAAGTTAGCAAGATCGTGGCGGAGAGATCCATGCTATTGGGAGATATCAACGACAAACACACAGAAGGTAAGGATGGCAATAACTTGCCAGGGAAGAGCAGTTTGACAGCACCACATACAAACCAACATGGGGTCTAGGAAGTTAAAGCCAAAAATAGAAATGCGCTTTGATGTCTATGGACGTACCAATAAACTGCACAATCAGCCATGACATTCTCGACTTCCCCTAGGACGTTTCTACCTGGGTATCGCAATGATGCCCAACTTCAGCTCAGGTCTACATCACTGTCTGCCACAGGCAGCTCTCTTCCTCTGCCTTGTCTGTCTGCTCTCTTGTGGATGGATAGCTAGCCTCTGGGCAGTGCGAGCTAGAAACTGATGAACATGCGTCATTCCTTCCTCCTCGGTCCTGAAACTCAACTAATAATCATGTCAAATGGTTTGAATCTTTAACTTTTGTTTAGAGTCCCTCTCTCCTTCAACTCATTCATTGAACTGACAGAGCAATTTGTTTATGTCAAGTGCTGTGTTCAGGACAACGAACAAAAGCAGACAGAATCTCTGTTCCCACAGTTTACAGCATCCAGTGGGAGAAACTGACAATTGCATTTGGCTAGATGAAAGTTGAACCTGCAAAAGGCCTTCAGCAGATCACTAATTAGTAAAAAACCCAAATATTTAGAAGACTAAAAGAAAAATCCTGAGGTGTCTACATATGCTATTGCCACTGTGCATGATAAAATAAGCCTTCTTCTTAAATTTTTCTCTAATTATTTCTTTATAATTTTCATAACCTGGGATATTCTGCCCTCTTAACCCAAATCCATTCAATTTGCAAACCCACTTCAACTCTTCTTGACCATGGTCCAGACAATCTTTCTGTGAGTGCCAAACCAATAGCATTCTGTTATTGTCTCACTTGATGCTCCGCTAATCCAGTATCATAAAAATAACATTTTCAACTTCTCCAGGACCCACTAATTTTTCTCAGATATGGTGACTTACTTTAAAATCAGGCATAGACATCTTTTATGATTGAGAAGAGTCAGAGTTTATAGTAAATAGGCAATGAACACAAACCTGAGTCCTCCTATCAATTAGCTGTAAAACCATGAGTTCGATGCTTAATTTTGAACTATGTGTGTATTTATAATGTAAATAATACTACACACTTCCTAGCGTTATCAAAGTTAGTGGTATCAGGGCTAAGACGGTAGCTCAGTGGTAGGGTGTTCGCTAAGGGTGCTTGAGGCTTGAGATTGGATTGCTAGTTTTGGTGCCATAACTGAGATGTGCTTTGTAGTAAAATACAAGAAGCTTATTTATTTCATTGTTACTTTAGGATGGCTTTAAAATTTATGTTAACTTTGTTTAATTTCCCCAACTAAACATTTAGCTTGCTGAGAGGGAGAATTGGCTCTATGTGTGTGGTTCGATTTTCTCATTTAGAACAAAGACGACACTGTTGAGGGAGTCTGGTTAGTGAGGGTGAATGACAGACACATCCAGCCGCAGCGTCTGACCCGGGGCTCGCGTGCGGGAAGCGCCTGCGGTGCAAGCCTCTCTCGCTCCTCTGTGTTTTCCACCTCAGTGGTGATGAACCTATTTTGAAGACCTCTTTCTTCTGTTTCTCTAACTCGTCAGAAATGAGAATGATCTTTAAATGAAAATGCCGCCACAGCAAATGTACAGCTGTCCCGTGCAGTTCTTTTAAACAGGAGCCGACCTATAAAAACAGTGGGCGAATATCGCAACTAATATCATCCATTCGTATGGAATTATCCAGAAGAACAACCCATCCCTCCACGGCACCGTGCATTTATTATAAATCACCTATTCATGTCTGAGTGATAAAGTTGGAAGAATGAAGAAATACTGATCCTTCAAGAACGTAGAAAGACTTCCCCAGCCTCAATTTAAAACATAAATACCTCCTCGGTCCCTGTCCTCATCCTCCACGCTCCTGATGCTCCCTTGTTCACTTTTCCGACATATTAGCAAACTTGAGTGCTGTAATTTACTCATTCACTATTTTCTCTACCTCTCTCTCCAGTTCAGTGCATGGAAAGAATTTGTGGACACAGTTTCACATTTGGCTGTGTGGACTGACTGATTTCCTGATTATGCTGTTTCCCAAAACTTCAGGCTTAACAAGAACAGGGTTCAAAGATTTGCTTTTCAGGTCACTACTATCCATTTTAAATGGTTTTTTTTTTTGGAAACTGAGCAGAAGCCAGCTCTTGCAACACTGAAAACGACTGAAGCGGACTGAAGCAGGGAGAAGAAAGACAGCAGTTGGGGAGGCTGCGGTCAGAGATCACCTGGCAGCAGCCAGCGGTTCCAGGAAGAAGCGCGACCTCCTTGGGCCAGAGGCTCCACGGGGACTGGTGGTGCCAGGTTAGGGATCAAGTTCTGCTTTGCGAGCTTTCAGCACTTGCAATCCAGCCTTGCGCGTCAGAGCCAAGGCTGAAAGCCATCAGAGAACAGCTTGGTGTTAGAAACCTGGGTGTCCTGTTTCCTTGCCAGTAAGTTGGACAACAAGTGTCAAGAAAGGAGACTCAAAAAATAATATCAGTGCTTAACCTTTCCCAATCAATACATGTGGTCTCCTAGATGGATCCTAAAACATCCACACCAAGTCTAGAGTTCTGGGGCTGAGAGTCATAGAGCCTCAGGGTGGGTTTCCTCCTTGTGACCTGGTCCCAAGGTCACGGAAGAACCTAGCATCAGGGGAAGCAGATGGAGGAGTCCCTGACCACTCTCTGTCCTGTCTTCACCACTTTCCTGTAACTCGAGAACTATGCTAAAAAGTTTACGCAAAAAGTGGAGAGAAATAATTTAAATTAGATTACCCAAAATCGTATGATATTCATTTGAAAGATAAAATATGGGCAATCTTCCCACTCTTGTTTGTTCTTTGAATTTTTCATATTTATCACCATTATTTTGCTACTGCAATTGAGACAACTCTAACTAACATTATCACTAAAAAATGATTAATAAAAAGTTAACAAAACAATTTTTGTCTTTTTGTAATCTAATACATATATTTGCAATGGCATTTAACTGTCTTTATTTACTAACAAGGGAGAAAATGGAAAGGTTAATGAGTTTACCCATAAACTATCCTAGTTCATTTCGTTTTTTGATGGACTCTGGGGAAGCTATCTTTAGGATTTGTTTCTTATAGAATGAAATTGTAGTTAGATGACTGTTTACATCACAAACCATCATGAATCCACTTGCAAAGAGATTGTACTGTGTAATATTTTCAAAGCCATATTGCTTCAGTTACTTTTTTAAATTGAGACACTTAAGGTCTTAAAAGTGAATGTTTGGCTATGATGAATTATTTGGCAATTTTTTATCCTGGATTTCCCCACATTTCTGTTTATTATACTGTAGTCACAAATGATCTTTTGAAATACATTAAACTTATTAAAACTTTAATTTGAAACACAAAATAATTAAGAAATAAAATTCAAGCCAAAGTACTTAGCTTCAAAATTCAATAAAAGCTGTGTTGACCCTTACAGAGCTGGGAGACTGGGCCTGTGTCTACCGTGTTCATGGAATCCAACAGAAATACACACTTCTGGGACGTGTATAGACACTTGCTCAATTAGGGCATAAATGAATGCTCTGGAGGTGAAAAGGGGGAGCTGAGGTTATGTAGGTGTACAGAAAATAAATCAGAACAACTAGAAAAGAAACAAAAATTTAAAAGATTTAAGATGCAGAGACTTCTTCATTCCAAATAGAAATCTACTGAACAGAAAAAAAATATTATCACTGTGCTTTGGAAAACTTTCTTGGGTGCATAAACATTTGCCATAATGCTAAACAAAATAATTCTTTCCTCCACCCAAGGACAGTATGTGGGACAACATGGAGGAGTTTCATGAACAAGGCATAGCAGCTAACACCTGCCCAGAGATCTTAATCTTCAAACCCAGGACTTTGGACCAACGAGTGCTGTAAATATACTATATAGAATAATATATGTCTTTAAATAATGTATATTAAAATATATGCTTACACTACACTAAAGGTTTTAAAGAAGTCTAATTAAAGAATGGATTTGATCCAGACCATGGAAATCCGGGTAAATTGTATATTTACTTTGCTAGAACCTGCTATTCTCTAAACATTTTTCAGATTGCTATTATTTGACAAAAATGTTTTCACTGATCTACAATTTTTCAATACCTTAAAAACATAAGTGTGTAAAAACATGCAAATGGGAGGAAATTTTAAAGCATTAAGACAGGCTATTTTGCCTAAATGTCACTCAAGACTCTATTTTTAATTCTATTCATCTTTTTCTTCTTATGTCTGCTGAAATGAGTCTGTATCGCATTTAGAAAGTTAAGGTTTATTTTTAAAGCTGACAGAAGTGGGGAAATAGTAGCAGAGAATATGAAAGATGACTGAGGAATCCTGACCCTAGATAGATATTACAGCCTATCATAATACAAAATTATTTAACACAAATAAGTAGAATAATAAGCTAATGATAGAAACAGAGTCTCAAATACATTATACTATGCACATACGATGGTACCTAGGTTCACGAAATTAATTCTTTCCACAATTCTGGTCACAAACCGAATTGGATGAGAGCAAATCAAATTCAATAATTAGGTTCAAGGTTGATCGTATGGAGGAATTCGATTTAGTTTTCATCCAATTTGGTCTGTGACCAGAATTTGTGGAAAGAATTAAGTTTGTGAACTGAGGTACCACTGTATTTTGTACATATGTATAACATGTATACAAGTAAGTTTCCAATACAAAGGGGTTTACCAGAAACATTTAATACATTTGGTTGAGGTGGCATTCTGGAAGGGAAAACATTTTAAAAAGAGGAAAGAAGGAAGTTAATGGCAGCATGAGATAATTCACCAGAATAAACAGCGGAAGGATTAATGAGTTAAAACCAAGCAAAATATTAAGTCATGATCAGATCAAAGCCAAAGGGAATATAGATCGTGAGCAAATTTATTTCTGGTTTTGACATGTTAGACAAAATGGAAAGATTATTTCATTACTATTAGTGCAAAAATTTCTATTGGGGACCTGGCCAAGAGCCCTGATTGTCTGTCTTAAGGGTACAATGAGAGGATAAAGTGAGGAAACAGAGACAAATTTAGTAATACAAGATCAGTGGCTGGGAAGTGGATGTCTCCAGATGGGCCAAGTGTGTGACCCTCCAAGACAACCACTATTTATTCAGTGTATACGGTGACAGGTGGGGTTAGAGAAAGATTTGAGTCTGTCGAAGACTCAGAGGCCTATGACTCAGCAGGCAAGAATAATCCTGGGATGACTCAAGAGGGTGGAGATGATCTTATGCTAAGAAGGAACTTGTCCTGGAGTGTTTTTTAGATTTAGTGGTTTTAGTTTTAGTTTTAGTGGGTAGGAGAGGATGGTTCATCCCTAAGGAATTAACGGGAAATCTCAAAAGGGTGGTACCAGTAATCCCAAACCGCCTTTTTATCCCTTAGGGAAGTGTGCAAAATTAGCAATGTTGAATTTGTGGCCCCCAACAATCTGCGCAAATTTTAAAATGCAGCAAATTCCATGAAATATTTATGTCAAAATTTTGATAAGCAATATGTCTTATTGGAAAGTTTTTCCAAAATCTTTTTTTCAGGGGGGTGGGTACCAAGGATTGAACTCACAACCTCACACTTACCAGGCAGGCGCTTGTGCCACTGAGCTAAACCCCCAGCCCCTTTTTCAAAATTTTTTAAAAAATTAGGACAATGGGAAATTAGAAACAAAAGTTAGCAGAAGATTTAGTTAGAAGTAATCAAGCAAAATTCTTACGAAAGATGTTCATTATTAGGATTAAACAAGCAACATATTAAAATAAATTTTAGATACAATTTTTATAGCTACAAAACCAAAAAGATAAAATTTTCTACCAGTGTATGTTCACAAAGTAAAATGCCAATGCTCTTTTCAGGAAATGAGCGCATGCATGTAACAGATCCTGATCCTTCCCGATTCTTTCCCCCCTTCCTCTCTTATTTCCCCTCCCCTCTTCCTCCTCCTCATTTCCAAAATGACTGCCTTCTTGTTTCCTATTTCTCCTTTATTTTATGCATTTATTTATTTATATTTTAGGTTTCTCATATAAGGGAAACCACGTGATATTTAACTTTCTGGGTCTGACTTATGTATGTCTCAAGTTCCATGCATTTTCCTGAACATGACATAATTTCATTCATTTTTATGGCTGAAAAAAAATCATATCTATGTAGCGCCTGCCAGTGAGTAGATGAATACGGAACATGTGTGTATATGTATCGTCCTACAGACACACATTTTCCTTGTTCGCCTGTTCACTGGCGGGCATCCAGGCCTTCCCTACCCGAGCCGAGGTGCCCTGAATTCTGGCGTTACAGGTACGGAGGGGCCCTGTAGCAGGGTGTCTTTGACTCCCTGGGGAACACACCCAGGGTACACACAGGTACAGCGGGCCAAGTGAAATTCCTGTCTCTGATTTTCCAAGGCCTCGCCATGCTGATTTTCACAGTGGTTGTACTAGTTTATGCTCCCACAAGCAGGGCAGAAGGGGTCCCTGTCCCCACAGTCTCCCGGAACTCATTACTGGAGTTCCTGAGGGTGGCCGTTCTGACTGGAGCGAGACGAATGCCACAGTTCTCTTGATTTGCAGCTCCCTGATGACTAAGACCGGTAAGTATTTGTTCGTGGAATCACTGGCCTTTCGTATTTCTTTTGAGAAGTGTCTATTCGGTTCATTTGCCCCTTTTTTCACTAGCTCGCGTTTGTTTTGTTTTCAAGCACTTTATTTGCATAAATTATCATCTCGTTTCCTTAAATCCATCTCAAGGTACTGTGCTGTTTATTATTTTAATCTCGATTAATGTGGGGGTACATTTCAGATATACACAATGACCCCCTTCATCAGAGGGAGTCTGTACCTGCGCGTGAGCGATCTTCCTTCATCCTTCTTCCTCACCTCCCTGCTCTCTCCATCCCCTCTTCCCCTCCTATTTACAAAAGCTGGGCTCCCATTTTCTTCCTTCCATTTCCTTTTCTTCTTTCCCTTCTTTCCTCTCCCGGCCCCCATCCCTGCTCCCCTTCCCATCTGAATAACCTCTTCCTATTTCCCCCTTCTGCTACACGCCTTGGTGCTGGTTTGCCCTCCCGGTGTCTCCACGGGGAGCGGCGGGGCATCTGAGCCGGGAGCGGACTGGGATCCGTCCCCCGCCCCTGCTCGCGCCCGCGCTGCCTCGCACCCCGCTCGGCCCGCACACCCTGCCCATTGGAGGACCGGGCGCCGGGCTCAGCCTATTGCATTGGTCGGCGCGGGGCTCGGCTCCAAAGCCGCCGGCAGCACCGGCCCCGGCGGCGCCAGCTGCAGCTCCCCGCGGGCGGGCGCGCGCGCCGGGAACCCACCTGTTTCCTCCGGACCCTCCAGGGCGCGCTTCCTCCTGCCGCTCCCGCTGGAGTTGCTCTTGGCCAGAGACGCCGGCGCGAAGACCCCCTGGCGACAGAGACAGCCGGTTACCGGGGCCGGGCGGTGGGCGCAGCGGCAGGCGCAGCGGCAGCCCTGCTGTGCACTCACCTGGGGGCCCGCGGCGCCCGGGGCCCTGCGAGCCGCGGCCGGGGGCGCGCCCTGCAGCTGCGCGCGGAGCCCCTCCAGGTCCGCCTGGAGCGCGGTCACCCGGCAGAAGGACACCACCGTGAGGCCGCCGGACAGCAAGGCCAGCAGCAAGGTCGCGGCCAGCAGCCTCGCATCCGCGGAGAGCCGCGCGGGGACGGGAGCGCACGCCGCTTTCATTTCTCCTGCCCTCTGCGCGCGGGGAGAGAGGCGGGACTGCGCGGCTGCGGCCTCGGCCATTCCGGACGCGCACTTGGAAGGTCGGGGCCTTGGAGCGAGCGACCGCAAGGGCCGGATCATTTCCTGTTATCCGTGGCCCCCGCGGGCCCGGGGCCCGACTGACTCCCCGGCGGCGCCCGGCTCGGCCCCCCCAGGGGCAGGAGCGCGCCCCCCATTTTCCTCTTTCTTCCCCGGGGCATCTCTGCCCTGCGCTGCACCCGGGTCCCTGGCTGGCGGTCACCCTGGGCGGATTGCGCAATCCCAGCCGCCTGCCCCATTTCACTTTCAGTTTTTGCAAACGTTGTAATGCCAGCTCAGAAGCGCCGCTGCTGGGGAGACCCGGGGCCCTTGGGGTGG
Organism: Cuniculus paca; assembly: GCA_004365215.1. Lineage (NCBI taxonomy): Eukaryota > Metazoa > Chordata > Mammalia > Rodentia > Cuniculidae > Cuniculus > Cuniculus paca. The sequence continues at coordinate 124,410 of RJWT010000027.1, forward strand.
ACCGAGCGCCTCGGAGCGCCCTGCAGGTCACTCCGGGGAGCACTTTTAAGACAGGCACCTGTCGAGGGCTCACCCCGAGCATCAGGCAAGACCCGCGTGCTCCGGGGCCAGCGGCTTCTGGGGACGGCAAGGGAACGCGGGAAACTGCTGGGCAATGGAAATGATTAATGGGGAGGTCAGAGGAGCCAAGTGCTTTAGCGCCGGACTGTGCTAGCTGCAGGGTGATTTACGATCAGCCCTTAAGTAAGGGGAAGCAGAAGGATCCTCAAAGGAGGCAGGGCGTCCACTTGGAACGCGTTATTCCGGTTATCTTCACGACGCAAGGAGGAGCGCAGAGACCGAGGCAGAGCAGACACGCGGCGCGCCTCAGTCGCGGTGAGCGAGTTCAGGGAAGCCTGTGTCACCGTGACCTTCGGCGCGGCAGCTCCGAGGCGCTGGTCCCCACGGTCCTCCTCCCTGCGCTGCCCGCCTCGAAGCCTCCTGGCCCTGCTCTCGGCAAGGGACTCGGCCCCACGGCACCAGGACCCGGCCGGCGGGAGCCGAGCGCAGCTACCGTCCCCTGTGCTAGCTCACCCGAGCCACTCCGCCTGCAGTCTGACACGGCCTAGGGGCTCAGAGCCTGGGTCTCCACCCAG
>RJWT010000028.1:0-124780 GCA_004365215.1 Cuniculus paca
TATGAGGTGAGCTTCTCCAGACCTGTACAGCTACACTGGGGCTTTCCAGATAGTCAGGGGTGCGTGTTGGAGGAGCTGCCTCTCTCAGCCTGTGTGCCTACCCTGGGACTCCTGCGATGGTGGCAGGCACACATGGATGTGTTTGCCTGATTCTCCCGGTGGGTGCTGGCTGCCCAAAGGAAGCAAGGGCCTCCAATGGTGCCCTGTCAGTGCATGGGGCTTACCTGGCTGCATGTCCCTGCTCCTGCTGGCTACCAGGAAGCAAGCCTCCTATTGTCGGTGGCCGGTGGGCAGCAGTGGATCTGCTGGCTCTCTCTGCATGCTGCCTGGCTGCAGGGAGTTCCTTCCTGTGAAGGGGACTGGTGGGTGGAGGTGTATGATCTGGGTCTCTCCTCGCGCCATCTGGATGCAGGGAGTTCCTCTAATTTAAAACTTTTATAGCTTTTAGCATGTGTCAGGCATTGTGGCAAGGACATGACTTGTGTATTAAGTCGCTTAATGCTTCCGATCTTATAGGGGTTGATATCAACAGGATTTCAATGCAAGCAAGTTGGCCCCCAAGTCTATATTCTTCAGTACAGTTCTTCATGTGTCTTAAACATGTTAAAATATGTATAAGATTCTTTACTTTTGGTTACAAGCATTTATTTAACATTGCTCTTAACAAATACATTGTAATTGTATATAGTATATACTATGTGATGCTTTGATAAATTTATATGATGTGAAATGATAGTGTTCTAATTAACATGGCTATAATTGCTACTAATCATATTTTGTAGATATTTGTAATTTATTACTAGCTATTTTCATATACTGCTGCAGTCTGGATCTTAAATGTCCCTGAAGTACGTTAAAGGTTTGGTTGCCGGTATGTGGAGCTTTTGGGTGGTGAGTGGAGCATTTGGTGGGCAAGCCTATGGGAGGAATTAGGTCATGGGGTGTTGCCTAGTGGGAGAAAGTGAGGCCACTGGGGACATGGCCCTGAAGCAGCGTCGCTCCACTGTATACTCCCTGTCATAGCAAGCACCCTGCCATGGGCTCAAAAACACTGTGTCTAACTACTGCAGACTGAGACCTCTGAAACTGTGAGCAGCAAACCTTTGCTCTTTTACAGTTGATAATTTCAGTGATTTTGTCAGAGCAACAAAAAACTAACAAATATACCATAAATTGATTGTAGTGACTCTGCTGTGCAATGGATTTCAAAGCTTGCATTAGTCCTATCTGAAATTTTACACATTTTACCCAATTCTTTGTTTTTTCTTAGGTCATTCATTTATTTTTTTTAATTTTTTTTTAATTTTAAAGAAAATAGGACAAAACAAAACAGAACAGAATGAAAAAAGCAAAAGAAAACAGTATAGAGTCAAACATAATATAGCATTTCAAAGGAGAACACTGCAAGCTATACAGGTTTTCAAAACATAACAACAGGAGATTAACAATGGTTACCCTAGTGTCTCTTGCTTTCTTCAGAATGGTTGTTCTTACAAGACCCAATTCTAACCTCTATTCGGCCTCTGGTAACTATGATTCTATTCCATATTTCTGTGAGTTCAACTTCTTTAGATTTCGCATTTAAGTGAGGTTGAGCAGTATTTATCTTTCTATGCCCTGCTTATAGCACTTAGCATAATATGCTCCAAGTATATTCATGTTGACACAAATGACAAACTTCCCTAATTTTAAAGGCTGATTAGATTTCCATTAAATATGTATCACACTTAAAACATGCTAGGTTGGTTCTGTCCTGGCTGTTGCAAATGAGGTTGTGATGGGTAAGGGAATGGATCTCCTCCATGACATCCTGGCTCCAGTTCCTTCAGGAGCATAATCCAGAAGTGGGATTGCTGGACTGTGTGGCTCTCGCATTTATTTCGAAGAACTTCCTACTGTACCATGACGACTTCATTAATTTATGCTCTGTATAACATTATACAAGTTTCCTATTCTCTGCACCTCTCCCAACATTTATTTATTTATTTTGGTACCAGGGATTGAACTCACGACCTCACACTTGCCAGGCAAGTGCTGTGTCCCTGAATTAAATCTCCAGCCCCTCAACATTTATTTTTACCCAGGAGTGAGGTAATCTCCCTGCTTTTCATTTGCATTTCCTGAAGCGATGCTGAGCAGCTTTTTAGATGCATGGTGACCCCTGCATGCTGCCTTGGGAAAAATGTCTACTGAGGTCACTTTAAAATGTACATATGAAACCTATTGGGTTGCATGGATTGTGAATATTAACCCTCTAGCCGATACATTTTTTTGCAAATATTTTCTCCCATTCTGTGTGTTACCCTTTGGTTTTGTATGTTTTCTTTGCTATGGAGGAGCTTTTCAGTTTTATGCAGTCCCACTTTTTCACTTTTGTTTTTTGTTGGCTGTACTTTTGTTGTTATATCTAAAACATCACTGACAATGCCAATGTTGTGAGGTTTTTTTTTTTTACATTTCTCCTATGCTTTCTTCTAAGAGTTTCAGTTTTGGGTCTTATATTTAAAAATGTTTCATCTGTTTTAAAATATGATGTGAGATAGGAATCCAGTTTTATTCATCTATATGTAGGTAACTGGCTTTTCCAGCATCATTTATTCCTCTTTAAGTTCTTATTTTTTTCTCTAAAATTAAAAAAATGGACATAATTGCATATTTTATAGGGTACAGTGTGATATTTCAAAGCAGATATAAAATGTATAATGGCAAATCCTGGTAGTTGGTATATAATTGTCACCTCAAATATTTGTCATCTATGTTGGCAACTTTCAAATTTTCTCTACTAGTGGCTTTGACATATACAGTTAATTGTTGGCAAAGATGGCTACATGACTGTGCTATAGAACAGAAGTTATTCTTCCTGTGCAGATGCGGTCCCGTAACCAGCACAGCCATCATCTGCCCACACCCTCCCTCTGTGCCCTTTTCCCCTTTGGTAGCTGTTCTCCCTGTTATGAGATGAACATTTTAAGCGTCTGCTTCTGAGTAAGAACATGTGACATTTGTCTTTCTGGGTCTGATTTATTTCACTTAGTGTCCCCAGTTTCACTTATGCTGCCCTGGTTCTTTTATTTTTTAATGTTCCAGCACCATTCTTGAGGATTCTTCTTTCCCCATTATGTGTTCTTGGCATCTTTGTTAAAGATCAATTGACCCTAAATACATCCATTGATTTCTGGCTTTTTATTTTGTTCCATTGGTTGAATTCTCTCTTTTATGCTAGTATCATGCTGGTTTGTTCACAATTGCTTTACAGAATACTTTGAAGTCAAGGAATGTTATGCCTCAGCTTTTTTCAATCTATTGCTTTAACTATTCATGTTAAAAAGAATTTTTTTCTATTTCTGTGATAAATGACATTGAAATTTTGATAAGGATTACATTGAATTTGTAGATTCTTTTGAGCAGTGTGAATGTTTTAAAGATATTAGGTCTTCTAATTTGTGAACACAGGATATCTTTACAATTATTTATGTTTAATTTCTTCTGTCAATGTTTCACAGTTTGCAATATATAAGTCTCCTACCTCCTTGGTGGAATTTATACGTTAATATTTTATTCTATTTATTTTTGTTGCCAATGTCAATAGCACTGCTTTCTTAATTTCCTTTTTGGATAATCTGTCCTCAGTTTGTAGAAATGCTATCAAGTTTTAGAAGAGAAGTGGTCATCATGAGTGGCATGCTTGTCTTGCCCTGGTCTTAGAGGACACGTTTTCAGCTTGTCACCTTTGAGTATGATGTTGGTGACCAGTTTATCATGTGTGACCTTTGTTGTGTTGAGGTATTTTCTCTAAATGTGATCAACTGAGAGTTTTCATTATAAAAGTGTGCTGAGGCTTGCCAAGTACTGTTTGTGCATCCATGAGATGACCGTGTGGTTTTATGTATTTTGTGTATGCGTAGTATAACATGTACGGATATGCACATATTGCATTCTTGTATCCTGTGGACAAATCCTCTTGGTAACGGTGAATGATTCTCTTAATGCATTCTTAAATTCTATTTGCTAACATTTTGTTGAGAATTTTAAAATCTGTCTTCATCAGGGACCTCAGCCTGTAAATTTCTTGTCTTACATTGCCTTGTCTGGCCTTGGTATCAGGTAACTCCTACCTTGTAAAGTAAATTTAGAACTTATTCCTCTATTTTGGCTTCTTGAAAAAGTATAAGAAGAATTTGTACTTGTTCTTTTAATATTAGTAGAACTCAATTAGGACTCTGGTCCATTCTAGGCCTTTCACTGATAGAAGATTTTTGATAACTGATTCAATCTCTTTATTCTTCCGATTGTATAGTTCTCCATAATTTGGTCGTGGTAAATTATGTGTGTCTAGGAATTTAGCTAGTTCTCCTACATTATCCAGCTTGTTGGCAAGTGATTTTTCTAAATGCCTTCTTATGATCCTTTGTATTTCTGTAGCACTACTTACAATGTTTCTTCTTTCATTTGTGATTTAGTTTTAGTCTTTTTTTCCTAAACAAAAGTGTAGCAAAGGGTTTATTTGTTTTGTCTTCCCTGAAAGCCAACTCTTAATTTTGTTGATTTTTTCTGTTGTTTTTCTAGTCTCTATCTCTTATCTTTGTTCATTCCTCCTTCTGCTCACCTTGCATTAGTATTTTCTTTTTCTATTTCCCTGAATTTTACTATTAGGTTGTTTATTGGAGCTCATTTTTATTTTTTTGATATAAGTATTTCTTGCTATGAAGTTTTCTCTCAGGAAAGCTTTTGCTGCATTCGATAAATTTGGTATGTTATGTCTCTCTTTTTATTTGTTTCAAGGAATTGTTTATTTGATTTTTTAATTTCTTCTCTGACTCATTGGTTGTTTAGGAGCATGTTGGTAATTTCCATATTTTGTGTGTTTTCTAAGATTTTTTCCTGTTATTGATTTGTAGTTTCATTCCATATGATATGTAAAGATGATTTATGTGATTTTAAGACACTTAAACTGAAGACTTGTTTTAAGGACTAACAAATGATTTATCCTGGAGAATGTTTGATAGGAGTTTGAGAAGAATGTGCATTCTACTGCTATTGGATAGAATGTTATGTCCATTTGGTAAAAAGTCCATTTCAACTCAAACATTTCTTTATTGATTTTCTGTGTTGATGATCTGTCCACTGTTGAAAGTGGAATAATGAATTTACCTACTATTATTGTACTGTTTGATTTCTCCCTTCAGATCATTTAATTGCTTAAATAATGTACTTAGGTGCATTCAGTTTTGAGTGTATATACATTTACAACTGTTATATTGCCTTGGTGAACTGATTCCTTTATTATTATGACCATCTTTTTCTCTTTTTACGGTTTTTGATATAACATCTAATTGGTATGATCTAAGTATGGATATGCCCACTGTCTTCTGGCTTGCATTTGTCTAGAATATCTTTTTTCATCCCTTCCATTTCAGTTTGCATTTCTTCTTAGTAGTAAAATGAGTCTTATAGGCAGTACATAGGCTGGGCATTAATATTTTTTCTTTTTCTTTTTTTTTTATACATTCAGCCATTTAATGTCCTTTGTAAATTGTTTTATATTTTTGTAGACCCCTTGTTTCTTCTCTTGCTTCCTTCATTTTTATTAAGATGGTTACTATTGTGCATACTTTGAATTTTTTCTTTTTATACTTTGTGTAATGCAGGTTTTAATTTCATGGTTACCATGAGGCTTACATAAAACATTGTTCACCTATATATATGTCTTATTACTGCGTGTTAATTATACAAAATATTCAGTTTCATTGTGATAATTCACACATGCATAAAACATACCTTGATCATATCGTCTTTCCTATTATCTTCAAAACATCCTATCCTTACAACAGTTTTATAAGCTGAGAGCAACACAGTCACATACAAAAATGATGGAAACAGTTAGATTTATAATTTGTATCCTTTAACAACTTATTGTTTCTACAGTTGCTTTTTTAAAAATTAGTTTTGTTTTTAAACGCTCATCACAGGAGTGAAACTGCTTTCACATCACCTTCAGTATCAGAGAATTCTGAGTATAGCTATGTATTACTTATGCCATGGAAATTTTGTTTTTTTTTTGGTACCAGGGATCGAACTCAATGCCATGGAAATTTTTACTTTCACATTTCTTTGTTATTAGCAGCTTTCCACTTCAGCTTAGTCATTTAGGTAACTCCTGCAAAGCAGGCCTAAGGATGATGAACTCCTTTAGTTTTTGTTTGTCTGGAAAAGTTTTTATTTCATTCTCATTTTTGAAGCACAACTTTGCCAGGTAAAGTGTTCTTGATTTTCAGGGCTTTTCTTCAGCATTTCCAGTGTGTTGCTCCATTCTCTCTGGGCCCACAGGGCTTCTTCCGAGAAATCATCAAATAGCCATGTTGGACTTGCAGACTGTGAGGTGTTTCTTATTCCTTGCTTGCTTTTAGTGTCCTTTCTTTGTCTTTGTTTTTGTTAATTTGATTATGCTACATTGGTGAACTGCTGTTTGTGTTGAATGCATTTGGAGACCCTGCAGTTCATCTACCTTAATGCAGCTGTCATTCCCAAGATTTAGGAAACTTTTGCCATTATGGTTTTTTGAGCAAGCTTTCTAGGCCTTTTCTGTCTTCCTTTTTCTTATGAAACTCCTATTCATGAAAGTTACTTACCTTGATGGTATCTAATAGTGTCCACAGACTCTTTAAATTCTTTTCTATTATTTTTCCTGGATAATTTCACATGTCTGATCTTCAAGTTCATTGATATTTTACTTGACAAAGTCTCCTACTAACAGTTTCTGTTGAATCTTTCAGTCAGTATACTCTTTATTTTGAGGATTTCTGCTTGCTTTTATGTATTGTTTCTATTTCTTTGTCAAACCTCTTGCTTAAAAAATTGTTTTCTAAATTTTATTTAACTTCTCATCCATATTTTCTTATAATCCTTGAGTTTCTTTATGAATTATTTTGAATTCTTTGTTGACTAATGATTGCACAGATTTGCATTTCTCTTGGGCCCATTATGGGTACTTTCCTGTGGTGTATCTGATGTCCCTGGTTTTGTATAATCTTTTGTGCCTCTTGGCTGATGCCTGTGCATTTAAGAAAATGGCGACCTCCCTTTTTGTTCAAGTGTTTTGCTAATGATGGCCCCTCAGGACCTAGTTCAGCCAGGGATTCTGGGTGGGCTAGCTGGCGGTAAACCTGGGTGGAGAGACGCCGGTGTGGGGTTCGCTCACTGAGCTGGGCTACCGCTTAGGCTCCCAAGCCAAGTCTTCCTTCTGTCTGCTCTCTGCACCTGGTGAGAATGCTGGTCAGACTGGTCAGTCGCAGCTGCTGACTGGGCTTTGGGTGTCTCTACTTGGCAAGGCCACAGGTTGTCCTTCCCAGTAGGCAGTACCATTGTTGGAGTCCATAGCTGGGGGGTTTGTGTGGACTCTGAGTCTTCTTGGATTCCGTACTCAGCCACTAAGGAGCGCCAGGGACAGCGGCTATGCTGCACCCATGGGTGTGGACTGAGGCTTGCCCCTGCCTCAGGTGGCCGTGAGCTAAGCCCCAAGGCTGAGGGCACGTGTCCCCGCTGCAAATGACTGCTGATCTGTACTTGTCTCTGGCCTGGGAAACACTGGGGCCTGGCTGGGTTGCTGCTCCGTCTCTGGGAGTGAGGGGGCCCAGATGCTCTCTCTGTGGATTATTGCTGATCCACACTGCTTGTTAGCCTGGGACTGCGTAAGAAGGTCCGCAGGGCTGGGCAGGGGAGCAGCTGAGGACTCGAGCTGGCAGACCCTGTGTTACTACTTAGCAATACAATGAGTTTGATTTTCTTGCCAAGTCTTAGGGAGACATTTCCCAGATGACTGCATTTCGGAGTGTGTTAGAACTCGGGCTTCAGGAAGGCAGGCACTGCGAACTTTCTGTATTGCCGTATCTCAGAACCCAGAACAGCCCTCACAGGCAGCAGGTGTGGTTTTAGTTACTAAAATGAAATAAATGAAAGAGTGAAAGAATGAATGAATGAATGAAGAAGGTCCTTAAGCCAAACAGGTAATAAATAGTTGAAGTGGAATTTACGCTTGGGTCTGATTCCAGAGTTTGCAAATTCAGTCACATGATGATGCTTCTGCCCAAAAAATGTAGCAATAAATAAAAAAAAAAGGAAATGTGTTTTAAAAGCACAAGTAGCACAATGAGGAGACAAAAATATTGAAGTAGAAAGATGATTTAACTTATGTTCCATCTAACTGATTATGGAACATATATTCTCCTTTTCTCCTCTTTTTTCAGAACGGAGGATTTAACCCCAGACCTAGCATATAGTACGCAAGCTCTGTATCACAGAGATACACCTTCAACTCTTTGTTCTCTTTTTACTCTGAGATTGGGTCTAGTCGAGTTGTCCAGGCTGGCCTCAAGCTTGGGATCCTCCTGCCGCCACCTGCTGAGTAGCTAGGATTGTAGGTGTGCTCCACCATGCCCGTGTGGAGGGTACTGTTAGTGGTGTCAGTAAGTAAGCCAAGTGTGTAGTGCAAAATAGAGGCATTGCTCAGTAGGTTGAACCCAGTGGCCCACAGGTTCTGTCTCTCAGCCCGTTTTTGGTGCTGTGACAGGTGCCTTCTTGGTTTCTCTTGATAACTCATTTGTCTGACATTTACTGAATTTAACTAAGCTTCAACTTCTCAAACCTTTTTAATGGGAAAAACATCACTATGTAAAATAAAGATTATTTGCAGTTGGACGAGAAAAGTGATTGAGGTCACAGGTTTGAGGAGTCGTAGTTTGCAGAAGCATCGGGAGCTGGTTGTCAGGTTGTGCTTTGGTGTAACAGAGACTGCTAAGGCTCAGTCTGTGCTGTGAGGGGCCAAGACCATGTGGGTAACAGGGCCAGCGCGGGGCTTCCTAGTCTTGGGGGCACGCACCTTGATTAGTGAGGTCACTCGCGTTCATCACCTAAACATCCTGCTTAACGTAAATGAAGGAACTAGGACACAATTCCATGTCCAAACTCCATGGCCAACTACTGAAACACAAAAACAAAATAAAATAAGTCAATAAAACCCAAAATTCCGAAAATAACAGCATGAATTTCTAGAAAATAAAATTGAAAAGAAGTATTTCTCTTTGAACCTTTCCTAGCATCTGGTAGAATGTCACATATATTACAAATAATTATTGATAAGTAAAACATAATTAGTGGACAGTATTTTTGAGAAAAAATTGGGAATGATTCAAACTACATGATCCTTTGCATTTTATGAAGAATAAATTATATTGGTTATTATGTGTACATGGAGTTAATTGGCTTTAAAACATGTACATATAACTTAGGAAATTTTATTACTACCAATTTGCATTTATAATATAATTGATTTGTTAACTTGCCAAATTTTACTCAGTTCAATTTTTTATTTTAATAACTTATAGGAGTTGAGCATTATATATTTTGAAATAGCAAAAATTAAACACATCTGCATGTGCTAGTAAAATCCTCTTTTACTTAAAGTTATTAGAATTCATGGATACAAGCAAGGAGTTTGATATCAGCATTTGTCTAAATAAACCAACAACATTCAATCCATCTGCGGATCATTGTGTCTGAAAATTGTTCGTTTCTTCTCTTAGAAGTCAATGATTCTGCATAATGGTATTTCTCACAAATCTTTTAATTTTTCCTTCTTGGCGAAAATAATAGGCGAAAGTTTTTCCTTGATCATGGTTTTCTCGCTGCTGTTTCAGGCTGAGGCTTTCTAGTCTGAGCGCAGCAGGCCGGTGCTGGACCGGTCCCGCCGCAGGTCGGGTTCTGCAGGGACGCAGCACCAGCTGGGCGAGGCAGGGCGCGGGCGCGGCGTGTCCGGGCGGAGTGGCTTTCTCTGGGTCTCCTGTCACCACGGTTTTGCCATAGTGATCGGTGCTGCGCGTCCCAGAGGACGCGGCTGGAAACCCGACGTCTGGAACGTGTGCGTGGAGCTGGCGCGCAGATTTTATCATTAACACGGCGGACAGCAGCCAGGCCTCCGCGCGCCCAGCGCAGCGCCTGAGGGGACCGTTTCCTGATGCGGCTCTCGCTCTCCTGTTGAATACGCACTGAATTTATGTCAGCTGGCCTCATGAGAGTCCATCTAAACACAAGAAGTAAAGCACTCAAGGGCTGTCGGAGCGCTCTAAAACCCACATCCAGTGTTCTTTGGGCGTGAGATTACAGAGTAGAATATGCTCTAACTCAGAACAGAGAGAAAATTCCTCCTGACGACCCTCTCTTTGGTTCAACTATGAGAAGCAAAGCAGGCGGAGGACTTCTGGGTGCGAGGACACTGAAGAGAGGGGTCCTTCAGAAGTCCAGCTAAGCAGCTCTGACGTCCACTGAGTGCATTCGCTGCTGAGCATGAGATTAGAAACTCGAATTAATAGTGAGCTTTTTCCTTCAGAGGCCTTGGCAGGAAAACCTCCCGCAGCCTCCTGCAGCCTGGGAGAAGGCGCGGGGCAGAGGCGAGGACCAGGGACCGTGGTGCGGCTGCGTGGGCTCTTTTGCCCGATGTCCCGGTGCTCTGAAGGACAGTACCGCCCCCTGCGTTGCTGTGTTAAAGTCAGCACCCAGTTAGATTTTCTTTCCTAACCAGTGCAAATGGTGGTCTTTACGCTTTCTTTTTTGTTTGCTTGTTTATCACTTCTGGTCTTGTTCTTTTGAACAAAGTTCATTCCCACTGTCCCCAATTATCGGAGTAACATCTGCAGGGTAGAATATCAGAGGGAAGAAAAAGGGAAACAGTGTCGGTCTGTGAGCATTTCCCCCCGCAAAGCCTCTGCTTGGAGTCTTGAGTCTCGTTTTTTTATTAGAAGGAGCTCGCAGTCCCTGGTGAGTATAGTTCTCCTAGAGGGCTGGCACATACACGCAGCACGTCTTTATTCTCTTATCACCTTCTCTCCCTCCATCTCTGGGTCCCCTGCCCTTTTGGAAAAGCTCCATCTTCCCTTTTCCTGTTATCTGTCTTTCAATTTGCTTTTTATTTATAAAATATAAATATAAGAGAAACCATGAGATATTTAAGCTTGTGTGCTTGATTTATTTTACTCAACATTATGGTTGCAACGTGCAGCCATTTTCCTACAAGTGACTCAAACTTACCCTTCTTTATGGCAGAGTAGTACTCCACTGTGTGCAAGAACCATATTTTCTTTATCCATTCATCTGCCAATGGACATTTCGGTCACTTCTAAGATTTAACTATTATGAATTGTGCTGCCATACACGTGGTATGCATGTGTCACTGTGACACAGGTTTTAACTAGTTGATATATTTTATGCTATTTTTTCAGCATCATTGAAGTTATACTAAAATTAGACATTTTTAATCATGTTTTTTGTTTATAACATTGCATCAAAATTTTTTTCATGTCATTTTCATCACATGGCTATTACCTATAAATTTACATGTATATAATAGTATAAGATCTGGATGTTCCTTCACTTTTTATTAGGCCATTTAAGTTTACTTTACAATTTTGGTATTTTGTCATTGATTTTTTAAATAGAACCAATTGAGTGCTCTTGTTTTATGTAATTGTTAAACTACTTTCAAACGTAAAAAGTTGTTAAAGCAAAGATTGAAACTGTGTCTGCAGTCTGTCCTGAGGTCCCATGTTTGAAAACGTTTACTCTGTGCTGAGGACGTCCTGTGGGCCTGGCTTTCCTCCGACGACTACGTTACGTACTGTCTCTGAGAGCCCCGTTGAGACAGCTCCCTCATGGAGTTCAACTTCTGGTGCTTCAGACGCTTACCTTTCCACTCCTCATAGTCAGCTGTGGATCCTGACTGGCAGTACTGTGTCCTACCCAGCTGTTGAGGAAGATTGGAAATGACAAAAGGTCACTCTGACAATGTTGAAGGTCAAAGGTTGAGAAATAGGCAGGACTGGTGGCTGTGGTCCACCAAGCTGACAAACAGTTTGAAAGATCTGCTTGTGGACCAAAGCAAATGAACTAGTCAGATAGAAAAATTGCTTTCTTTCCTTAATGAGAAATCTGTGAAGATTTACCTGTGAAGTAATATGTGGCACTGTGACGCTGAGGTCTCATGCCACCCGTCTGAGCCCTGAACTGCAGAGAGCAGAGGCCCAGGGCTGCTGCAGGTGTGGCCAATGATAGACGCCTTTCATGGGAGAACAGCCGCCAGGGCGCTGCTCACAGCAGCCAGTAGGTACTGATTATTTCCAGCTCAGCAGCACGGTTTAGATTGGCCTGCTTCTCACTGGTGGTGGCATCATGTGAATTGTCCTCACAGACCACTGTAGACCTGGGGAATTTCTTTTGAGTGACTGAAATCTCTCATCTGATATTTTGCTAGATGAAGTTCTAGCAGAGAACTCCTCCAAGACAGGCTGACCAAGTCCAATGTCTGAAATGCAGTGCCCAGCGTAGTGCCCGTAGTGTCCCAAGCATGGAACACACCGTGTACCCTAAATACTGTCACACTGATGTCAAATTCTTTCGCAATTCCAGACATGAATTTCAGAAAACTAATCCTTTATTGTTAAAGATGTAAGTCTCTTTCCACTTTAGATGTATTATTAAACCTTGAGAGGAAGGCAGATTGCCACATTAATCTTTGTTAATTTTGGGGAGATAGGTTTTATATATTCGAGCTCGTGGACTGATTTACATATTTGGTGTCTTTTCGTTGTACTCTCCGAGGAGCGATGGTACGCTGTGACCTTCACACCTTCCTTTCATGAGGATTGCAGCCAGCTGTGCCAGCCGAAATGTAGCCGGGGACCCTCACTGCTGCACCAGCTTCTGTTACCTGTCTGTAGCAATGCAGGTGGAGTAATTGAGTCAATAAGTAGAAACTTTTTATAGCAACTTGACTTTGTCCAAACACCCTACTCTTTGTAGAATTATCACCTTGAACATGAATTCAAAGGATGAGCTCAACAATGTGAGAAATGGATGCCAAGTTTGATTTTTCACTTGCAGACAGTTTGAGAACAAAGATGTGGTATACAGATTCCAGACCCTTGATTTCAGAGGGACAGCTTCTTGACTTCCTGTACCGGAGATGTTATTTCCGAAGACCTCATTGGCACTGCCCAATGTTTACTCCAGCATCACATGTACCGGAATGCTGTTTTTCCTCTGCTGAGAATCCATCTTTAATAACCATGTGAAACTTCAGGAAGAAAGCACCTGACCTTATTCATTAAAATAGGTATTTAGTATGAAGTCAAAGGAAAGGTCTCCCAGCCAGTTCACTGACAAGTCTCCGTAGGACCACGGAGGCCGATCTGTTCCCAGCCCTATGGGATTTTCCTCCTTTCTTCCATTGTTTATTTCCCTGCTGGCCCATTTCTGTGTCAATGTGCATTTTTGTCTTTGTGGACTGCAAAGGCAATGGGTGTAGAAGGGTCTGTTCACAGCCTGGGCATCTCTCATGATAGATGCTGCCTGTCTGCATTATTCTTTTGCAAATGAAATTGGGCATGAGACTGTCCTGCGGATTCATTCACAACAACAGGAACCACGGCAGCACCACTGTCAGAATACCATGGTGGAGCAGATACAGCAGCTGCTCACACTCCCAGCAGCGGGTGAGGAGAGGAGCGTCTCCTCCTGCAGCTGCTTAACTCCTTGCACTGTGCCTGGAAGAGTGCTGAACTCGGGGGAGGCTTCTGGTCGACCATGGGCCCAAGGAGGTGCTGCCTGACCAGCTCCTTCACACTGTGTGCCTGCTGGTGTTGGGTCAGCTTGGCTTGGAGAGAAGCCTCTGAGCTTCTGTGCATTCGACATTCAGCCTTAGTAAGCGTGCAAGGGTCACAGCAAAGATGTTGTCTGCTATTCACATCATAGGCATCTATCAATAACCAAGGTGAGGAAATGTGGCCACATCTGCTATTCCAGATAAGCAAAGTTGACCAGAGCAGAATTTGTGCAGTGCTGAGCATTTTCCTTATTTAATACATGTTCTATTAAGCACCAGATGTGCCTCTCACTTACACCCAGGGGAAAAATCTATCAAGAGCTAAAAACTCCACACTTCAGTGACTGCTGAAATCGACATCACCTCCCAAAGAATATCCAAATGTGATAACTTTATGCAAACAGCCCCTGAGGCACTCAAATTTTTGACCTATGATAAACAATCTGTGCAAAGGACTGTGGTCTAAAGGGGATCTAAATACTCCACTCCATCCCATAGCCCTGTAGGGATGGCTTCTGCTGGGAGCCTGCAGATAACATAGCAGACCCTTCAGATTTGCTTCTGCTAATTTTTTTCCAGTACAATTGGGTTTTTTTCCAGTGCAATCTTCTGTTTTCAGAAGAGTCATCTCTCTAGTGTAAAAAAACTGAAAGACTAAATAAGATCAAAATGTACAATAGATACTGTGAAAGTGAAAGAGAGAGAAAGTGCTCGAAAGGAAAGAACAACTAGGATAGGGGAAAGAAGAAAGAAGGGAAAAGATATGTATATATATGTGTGTATATATACATATGTATATGCAAGATAGAGAACTATACTAATCTTTATTAGTTCATCAAAAAAGAACAGTTTGTGCTTTCATTGTTCAATTGATCATTTTTAATGCCTAAACTTTGTCGTCTGAACAACTATTTGAAGATAACAATATGCAATATATTAACTAGTATTAATTTCCTGTTTTTGTTTTTAAATTCTGTGTCATTATTCTTTGTTGTTTTGTTTTTAAAATTAAGAAAAAAAATAAAAAGAGAAGAGTCACAGGCCAAGTCCCCAAGGAAGCCAACTTCCCTATTGGCTTAGTGTCCAGGAAATTATCAGTAAATATCAAACTGTGGAATCCAAACGATGGAAGGGAAAGAGGCAGGAGTGGACAGAGGGATAAATGATAAGTGATAAGCGATAAATGCACTTGCGTCAGAAGTGTTAGCCCACTGATGGGGTTTTTAGATGACTGAAAGACTACACTGAAGGACAGCCTTTAAAGTAGTGTGCTGCTCAGCCTGTGCACCCAAACTTTTCTGGGACTTAGGGGAAGGAGACTTTCAGGTGAGGTGGTTCTTGCAAAGGAGTGACAGCTAAAGGCTGTGTATCAGTAGCATCTCCAGCATCAGAGGGGAGAGTTCCTTGTGATCCCAGAGAGGAACATGTATTCTAGGCCTACAGGCTGAACTGTGTCTCTTCCAAATTCACAAGTTGAAGACCTAACCCCGAGACCCCCAGAATGCGACTTACCATACCTGGTGATGAGGTCTTTACAGAGATGGTTAAGTTAAAATGGAGCTTTGAGCCCTAATCCATGACTGAAGTGTTTAAGAGAAGCGATTTAGACATAGACACGTGTTTGTGCATAAAGAAGTGACCATGTGAAGACCCAGTGAGAAGGCAGCCATCTGCAAGCCAAGGAAGGTGGTCTTAGAAGGAGCAGGACCTGATGATGCCGGACTTCCAGGCTCCAGGACCGGGAGAGGTGAGCATCCACAGAATACACCGCGCAACAGCAGCTAGCCACGGGCACTGAAAGGGCATCATTTTTCTCATCATCGTTTACAGTGAACTTGGTTTTTCCCAGCAGGCTTTTTGAGATTAATTCAGACTCTCCTTTTGCGACTTGTTTTATGGATTAGCAGGGAGCTACTCAACAGTACTCTGTAGTACTTATGCTGATTCTGGGTTGACTTTGTGTAGCGAACTCACTCAAGACGTGTCACTATTTAGTCATCTATTCATCTCTTGAAGCATGAGCTCTGTACTCAATTCTGAATCAAAAAGCTGAGCTTATTATGGAAGAAAGGAAGAGCTATATTTATTAGGCAGTCTCTTCAAAAAAGAAGAGTGCGATCTCAGGCAGTGTTGGGAAGCACGGGGTTCAGCTGCTGGCGACGATGCAGTCGGGCAGAGTTTACCTCAGCTGAATTTCCAAAGCAAGTTCGCAGAAGGGAGGCTGTTGTTGACCGGCTGCCTTTCAAAGGGCAGGGGTTCCACTGATTGCTGGCTTTCTAAAGCATGCTCACTGAGGTAAGTCAATACTGATTGAGCAAACAAATTTAATTCCAGTTCTGGTTGTTACTTTTTAACTTGACTATAAAACAATCGGTCTTTTCCTAGGCATATAAGAACAGAGACTTAGATGTGATAGGTGTCAGTGAGTATTTGCTGAACTAACTGAAAAAAATGGCAGGTGCCAGGCAGGCTATTCAACTTGAATTTCAAGGGAGCAGCTGAATGTTTAAATGTCGGCACTACAGAGCTGGGTGTAAAGCCTGATTCTGGGCAGTGTGCGCTTCGATATCGAAGTAGAAGAAAGAGAAATCTGAGATTGGACCCCTGGGGCTTTGAAAAGTTGGCATATGGCATTTTAATTATGCCAATTGTATGTGTGTGTGTGCATATGTGTACACATGTGTATATGTGTGTACATGTGTACACACACGTGTGTGTTTGGGTTGACTGTCTCATGACCACTCTCCATCCCAGATTACTAGTACAAAGAAGTGAGGAAAGCGTTGGTTTCATTTGAACCCGGAGATGAAGCTGACTAAATGAAGTAGTCACAGGTTTGTTCCTACCCTCCTCTCCCAAAGGTGAAGGATGCATTGAAAGTTGGTTGGGAGGAAGTAGTCTTTCCACAGAGGTTACAGACAAAGGGTGCCCACCATCCTTCCCACCACTGGATTTCAAGTCTCCCTGCTCCAAAGGAGTAGGAGATTGATATTCTTGGTCTAGTGGTCTGACAAAGACAGGTATCCACTCCTACAGACTATAGCATGGCACTGGTGGGAGAATATTACTCAAGAATGACCGGATTCCATGTAAATAGGTGAGCAAGGATGGATGAGGTTTCTTAGGTGTCCAGATTGAGCCTTGGAACTACAGAAGGGACATGTAGTCAGCCAAACTGATAAAATGAATGAAAAATTAGCCTTGGGGGACACATGGAGATCAATCGCTAGCCTGAGAGTGAGATGTAGTACTGCCTCTTTGCAGTGCCCATCTCAGAAAGCTCTACAGTCTAATGTTACACCAGAGCTTCAGGAAAGGGGCAGCACAAGTCTCACAACAGGATGGGTGACAGGCAGCAAGGAGCGCCCGCAGGCAGACCCAACGGCACCGTCATCGGGGAGCAGTGGGTCCCAAATAAGACCATTTACTCTGTTTCTGGTTCTGCCAGGAGACTCACGAGGATGAGCACCCCTAGGAGCTATGAATTAGGAAGGAGGAAGGAGAAAGCACAAGATTGACTGCTTGTAAGTTCTTGGGATTTGGTGAAGATGATTTTGACAGACACAACACTGACTGGAATAGAGATTGTTGTGAGACTGTGCTTAGCATTGGTCTTTGATCTTTTCGCTTTTTCTCTTTTTCTTTTTTTACATTAGAATACATAGAGTAAGAGCTCAATTCATATTTTCACCTCTGTAAATAACCCTTTAAGTCATTCAAAGGCATTGGATTTGACCTGGGAATCAGAAACAATATTCAGTTTGTTTTTCATTTTTAAAAATAAGCTTTTGAAGTCCATTCCAGAGATAATAGACTTGAAAAACAAACTTTGATGTTCAAGACGTTGGTTCTGTTAAAAGCAGAAATATTTGTAAGAACCAGAGGGTGGCCCTGAATACAGCAATGCTCCAATTTTATGCCACTGCATTCGAGTAGAGCAGGAGCAAAGTGACTGCTAATTCTGCTAGCCGTAGGGTGAGAAGCTGTGGGATGAGAGTCCGGAGGTGCTCAGGGACATCTGATGTGAGGCACCTGGGTTTCGGGAAGTGGGACCTGCTCGGAGAAAGCAGGGAACGCTACTGACCACTAACACCAAGGAGAAAAACAAATGTCTGCTATTATTTCCAGTGTCCAGGCCACAGTGCAAAGTGAAAATGAGGCCCGTGACTCCCGGAGTGGTGGTGCATGGTGGGAGGAAGCCTCTCAGAACTGGTTTTGTGATGAGACTATGGTGGGGAGATGTATTTTCATCGCACGGTGAACAGATTTCTTCTCCATCTCCTCCCACTGTTTCCTGTCCTTTACCATCGCTCATCTCTCCACTACTCAAATGCTCAGTCTTCCCCATAATCCCAAAATCTCCTCAGCAAAACTCATCTCCTGCTTCTCTTGCATTTCATGTTGTTGTTGCTGTTTTGTCCTTTGACCTCTGGAACTTGTCCTAGTTTAAACAAAGAAGGAAGTTTGTTGGCTGTTTTACTGAGGTCAGAAGACGAGTGGGGGAGGGACCCAAAGCTGCCTCGTGTCTTCACAGGTTCACCCTCCCCCACCCCTTTGATGTCTGTGTAACAGGGGGCGATGGGAAGGACCTCCACTGCGCCACTCGGGCACTCGTCCCCGCATGCTGCCGCGGGATTGAACTGGCGCTGTGGCTTGGTTCACGCGTTGGTGATTGGTTCCCAGTGGACCCGAGCAGGGAGGGGACGGATCCTCAGGGCCTGAGCCAGCGTGTGGTCACAGGACCCCTCGGCACTCTGGTCTCCCTCTGTCTTCGAGTTCTCTCCCCCTGTTTTGTATTCCCAGCACTGTGCTACCATCTGCTGTACTGGGACATGGTCCACGAAATAGATCCCCGGGACCACCTGACCTAGGGTTTAAGCCCCCCAAACTCTGATCTTGCAAATCACCTGCCTTAGGTGTTTCATAGCAACAGAGAACAGGCAAATACATACGATGATTGGCAGTTCCAAGCTTAACAGGGAAAACAGTATCTAAAGAATCAAGTTTTTCATGAAAAAGATAGGCAGACAACACAAATCAAATCTAGATAAATTAACTATGGAGAGGAAATTAAATAGAGCCATAGTGACTAGAAAATTATACTGCATTTCAGATAATCTTGTTATAATGATATTTCTATATTGGATTGTGTTATTGTATTACAAATATGACGAAAGTATATTGGATTTGTAATAGATATTAGAGCTTCTGTAATTTAGTGATTTATCTTTGTATCTCAAGACTCAGAACTGAACATGATAAAATAACCTGTTTTTTTATTTAACAAGTTGATATACAGGTTATATATCAATCCTTTCAAATTATTCATGAAACAAATACATAGTGAATAAAAAATGAAATTTGATTCATCTATTTGATTTCATCAGAAATTAACTACAAAATATGCCCATAATGATACTGTCTTGGTCCACTTCATGCAGCTCTAATAGAATGCTGGAGAAGTGGTACTTTACAGTGAACGGCCCATAAAGTTCTGTTAGTTCGGGGTCTAAGATTGCTGAGCATGTATATGGTATGGGCTTTCATTCTGCATTTTCACTTGGTAAAAAGACAAAGGGCAAACATCACCCCTCCAAAAAAAAAAAAAAGCCACACAAAAAACATAAGACCAAAAAAAAAGGAAGAAGGGAGAGAGGGAGGAGGAAGAGGACCCAGGTGCCCATGATAAGTGCATTAATTCATCCCTGAGGGCAGAGTGGTGTGACCTGAACACCTCCCAGCATTCCCCCTGCCAACGCGGCTGTGCTGGGGACAATTCCAACACATGAGCTTTGAGGGCGCACTGAAGACATAGCGGAAGTCAGTAGAGTCAGTGCCTTTTAGGTACTTGTGATGCTATCTTTTTCTTTTCTTTTCTTTTCTTTTCTTTTCTTTTCTTTTCTTTTCTTTTCTTTTCTTTTCTTTTTTTCTTTCCTTTCCTTTCCTTTCCTTTTCTTTTCTTTTCTTTTCTTTTCTTCTCTTTTTTTAAAATAAATACAGGTCTTCCTTTGACACTTGTACAATTTTAAGTGACTCTTCTTTGTAATTGATTAATAGGTACTCATAGAATATAGTGATTTGGAACACGTTTATAGAACATAGTGATTTGGAACTATTCGACACTTTGTAAACAACGAAAAATCAGTTGACCTTCATGTAGTAATGAGAGTGAATTATGGAACTGCTCTTTCAGGCAGTGCTTCAGATTATGTCAAAGGTAAAACACAGAGGCAGACGTTGGCATGGTGTATAAATCCTGTCCCCTGACTCCGTGGTGACCCTTCACTATTGTCTACTGTGTTTCTTGCTGTCAAGTCTGTGAAGAGGATGAATACTAAGCATTTTGTGGTGAAAATTGTGGGAGAAATTGTGACAAACTGTAATGTTAAAGCAACTGCTGATCATCACTGTCAATGTGTATTGAATTCTTGTCCAAAGCAGTTGCAGTGGTGGTAACTCTCACAGCAGCTTTATAATGGTCACCAGGAAGGGCCACGATCATGCAGCCCGCATGGCTTCCAGAGTGGGAAAGTCAAGGAAATCCATGGTTCCTTGGCGCTCACAGAAGAGAGCGGTCACAGGCTTCTGGATTTTAGTCCTGAAAGTCTCATTTTGGATTTTGGGCCTTGGGAATGCTAGGGGAATGACTTTGGTTGTCTTCCAGTCATTAACTTTGTGACAGTTTCTTAGAGTGACAGTAGGAAACAGGTGTACAGAGTCAATGTTGTGGCTTTGCACTGTCGTTTTTGCGTCATTTGCTGTGTGTAAGGAAAAGCAGGAGGGCAGCGTCAATTAACTTCATACAAATGTGTGTCATCAGTCACAACAAGAGTGGGGCTTCCCTTCTCATAGACCAAGGAGTACATTTTGACTGTTTGTTTAATGAGCTCGTGTTCAACAAAGCCTTTGAATGCCACTTGGTGTTTGGTAAACAGAACAAAGATGACTCATAGTTTCTTTTTATTTTTTAAATTAGTATGTAATGGTTGCATACATTTGTGGAGGACATTGTGATATTTCAGCTTGTGTGCGATGAGTTACACTTTCTTAAAGAATAGTGAGAGGGGGACAGGCACAGAGTGAATAATGTTACTCAGTTTATTGCCTTTGTATAGTGTAAGATGCTTTAGGTGTTCCAAATATGGAGATCTGTTTAGCCTGGTCAAGGACTGTTATCTTGAAGAAGTGTCATGTGTTTATTTTATTTTATTTTGCTGACAGTTGAATCTAGGGAACACTGAGCCACATCCCCAGACCCTTCCCCACCTTTTTAGTATTTTAAGACAGGGTCTCATTAAGTTTCCCAGGTTGACTTTAAACTTGAGATTCTCCTGCCTCAGTCTCCTTAGTAGCTAGGATTGTAGCATGAACTCCTGAGCATGACTAGAAATGTTTAAATGAGATATATGCATGATGACAATGAGAGAATAGAACCTTTTTGTCATTTCACTTTTTTATAATTTTAGGAAATTTGAAAAGATATACATGGGTTTTTAAAATAAATCTGGTTTCAATGTAGTGAATAGGTTGGAAAGGAAAAGCAAAGGAATATCAATTATAAGAACATGGAAATACCATGTTTTGATTAGGTGTCAATGGGGATAGAAGATTACAGAGAAATTTAAGATACAGAATTGACAGAAAGGAGAAGGCAGGGTAGAATATGAAGAACACTCAGCATATCTTAGTCATTTTTTTTGCTGCGGTGACCATGTATCTGAGGAAAGACTTTAAAGGAGGAAAGGTTTATTTTAGTTTGTGGTTTCAGACCTTTTGGTCTGTAGTGGGCTGATTCCATTGCTTGAGCTGTGGGAAGACAGAAGCATCAAGGTGGATGGGTGCAGCAGAAGGAAGCTGCTCACCTCATGGCGGCCAGGAAGCCAACGGGGTGGGCAACAACACCGTTCAAAGGCACAGCCCCAGGGCCTGCTTCCTCCAGGGAAACCCCACTTCCATTAGTCTGTGGCTTAAGCCATTGATGAGGTGAGAGCTCTCGCAATCTAAGCACCTCAAGTTGGCAATGAAGATAACAATTGCATGTATCTTAAATTAAACATTGTGGGCAAATACTAATATGACACTTCTTTTGCAACATTTCATATCTTACAGACACAAAACTTTAAACAGGATATCAATGAAAATAGCCAGCACTTAGCAAATTCAAGTTTTTTACTACTTAAGTATAAGAAAGAGTTGTGGGGAACCAAGATAGAGATGGGACAGGAGCCTCATTCGTCAGGAGGAGCTTGGGCCTGATCCACCACCACGACTCACGGTGGGAAGACAGATTTGTGTTGTAGAAACTTTGATGGCAATGAAAAAAGACCGGAATGTTCAGCACAGGCAGGAGAGGAGGAAGCATGAAGCACTGGTCTGGCGAGATGAAGCTTGCAGGTTTGCTCCCTCAGGAGTTCTCTGGCACCCATGCGAGGTTCAGTCCTGGTGGCTGCAATCTCTCCGGAGCCATGAAGAAAGTGAGCACCAGAAAAGCTGAAGCATTTTGGGATTGTTTCGTGGGAAGGGTGATGGGGAATGATGCAGTGGAAGGGAGGAAGTGAAAGTGCAGGAATACCCCACAGTGGCTTAGACAGAAACTTCCAGATGTCCCACTTGCGTGCAGACCATGTGGGTCCATCTTGAGCACCTTGGATCATGAGTGTTGTGGCAGCACCAGCCCAGACACAAGATGGGCAACTTGCAGGTGTGGAAGAGAGGTCATGAGTGAAAATGATGAGGCAGCGGTTTAGATGACGCTCGCTTACATGGTTTCCCAGAGGAAGAAGGGTGCTATCTATGGCTGGTACTTGTCAGGATGGACTGGGGAGACTGTGATTGGCAAATGGCGCAGGCGTCAGTTCAGACTGAACACTCCCTTAACACCTACCACATGGCCTCCTTAGTGCAACGTTTGATCATGAACTCAGATTTCCTTTGAAGAGTATTTTGGTAATCTCTCAGTGTTGTAAGTAACTTGTTTCCTATTTGGGACCTTGCTTTCATACTTACGCATTGTACTTGGAACTAGTGGAAATATCAAATAACATTCCTAACAGAATTGTATTTGTTTGTCACTGATAAAAAATAAATCTGGGTACTGATACAAGAGCAAAAGTCAACGAAAATATTTCAAGAGAGTCAATCGTTGAAGCTAGTTTATACCAGCTCAAAAGAGAGGATTGTTAAAATTTCAGAAATTTTGTGAGCTGTTGTTAATACTAGTTGTTATTAAATGTTAAATGATGTAAACATGGCTAAATAAATTGCATTTAAATATTTAAAAATCATCACTTTCTAATTAGTTTACTATGTTTTTACTAATGCTTAAGATCTTGAGGTTACTTATACCTATTGTATAGATACAGTTGAAATTTTATACAATGATGTGTTGTGACTATCTCCTCCAAACTCCATTTTTAAAGATATCATTTTGCTAATTCAAAATCAGTCATGGTAGGAATATTTACATTATGGAAATCAGTGATTGCTATAAATCAGAACTTGGCTTATTGATTTGTTTGTTGCATAAAATTTGTTAATGAGAGAAATCAATAATGTATAGTAAAAGTGCATATGACTGTAGCCATTACTAATAGTAAAAAAGTTGGGGAACACCCTGTCATTATTTGAAAATTATTGTCTGATTCAACAAAAACTTTGCCTGCATCATCACTGAATGAGTGAAGCTTCAATATGTATCTTAGTTTTACTTTCATCCAAATTATAATGTAAATGAAAATATCAAATAACATTCATGACAAAATTGTATTTGTTCGTCACTGATAAAAGATAAATCTGGGTACTGATACAAAATCAAACTCTTGTTGGCAAAAGTCAGTGAAAATATCCCATGAGAATCAAGTACTTGTATATCCTTATATGAAAGTATAGTTTGTATCTACTTTCTCTCTGATATATATCCCTACACCTGCAAAATTCATAATAAAATTTTATATTATGTCCATATATGAACTTTTCATTTTTTCTTGGAGAGCTTGTTAAACGTTCGCCAGCAGATCACTGGCTGAAAATAAACTCACAAAGATATTAAAATGACCATTATGCAGTTTTAAATTAGGATGCAGGCCTTGCTGTAACAATTCTGAGAGTCCTAATTCTATTTTCTGTTGATTCTAACACTTTTGATAATGGATTCTACAGGAAAGGCCTGATCTGGATTCATCTATCCTGGGCCCCACTTCAAGAAGAAAGACGGATTTTCTGTTGTGCAAACCCAACCTTGACTGTCTTCCCGGATCTACTGGGAAAAACATAGGAAAAGGGCTGGGCTCCTTTCCTTCGAGGCTGCCACTGTGAGGGATGAGGGTGAGTGAGGGGAGCCTGGCAGCCTGGAGCAGACCCGGGAGCTGGCTGGGATTTCCCCTTGCCAGGCCAAGGGGGTAACTTGGAGGCTATGCACATTTCAAGCTTAACTACTTTATTAGAAATGTAAGTTTTACGACTGACATTGGATGAACAAGTTTGCCTTTTCAAGATCTCTAAGAATACCAAGTGGAGCTTGAGTCTGATTCCAAACAATTTTGAGATTCTTCCTTTTTTTCTCTGAAAACAAAAACAAAAACAAAAACAAAAACAAAATAACCCATCCTCGTGAGGCTGTTGTGTGGTCCGGTCATGGCCCGTTGGTTCCTTGGCAGAGAGCAGAGGCATGAGGTCTCTCGACCCTGCACTGCTAGGAAATCAGATGAGTTACGATGGGTGCCAGTGTAACAAGTTACCTGCAAGGTTGCCTTTCCCAATGTTGATGTTCTTCACTGCTAAAAATATCTCTGTTACAAAATATCTCTTTCTAGTTTTCTAAAATTAAATAATGTTTCTTGATGGGAATCTGAATCTCTCAGTAATCAGAGAGAAGGAAAATGCACTGTTGCATTTTTCCTGTACTACATGGGTGGGGCACCCGGGCCTCCAACCTCAGGGGTGCTGAACCCTTGGGATGCCTGGTGCAGAAGGCAAATGAACCCCGAGTGAAAGCCAGCTGGGACTAGTCTGTTACTCAAATTCAGGGCAGCTACACTGCTGAATACATCATTGCATAGTGACTTCTATCTGTGTCATTTCAACAGTCATTTTATTACCAGGATGGTTGCTTAAGAATTTGGTTGCCATGAATGAGTGTTGGACTTTATCAAAAGCTTTTTCTGTACTGACTGTCCCTCAGACAAAGAACTTCTATCTAGAACATATAAAGAATTGAAAACCATCAGGCCCCCCAAATTCAAAGACCCAATCTAACACTGGGCATCTGAGATGAACATGTACTTCTCAGATGAAGAAATACAAATGGCAAATAAATACATGAGAAATGTTCTGCATCACTGGTCATTCGATATATGCAGATTAAAACAACACTGAGATTCTACCTCACCCCAGAAAGAATGGCTATCATCAAGAAATCAACCAATAACAAATGCTGGAGTAGTGTTGGGAAAAAGGAACCCTTCTCACTGTTGGTGGGAGTGTAGACTGGTGCAAGCACTGTGGAGGTCAGTGTGCAGATTCCTCAGAAAACTAGGATTGGAGATTCCATTCAACCCAGCTACTCCCCTTCTGGATATTTTCCCAGAAGAACTGAAAGCATCATGCCACAGCGATGTATGTGCACCTATGTTTATAGCAGCACAATTTGTAACGACTAGATCTTGGAAACAACTCAAATGCCTATCAATCGTGGAGTGGATAAAAAAGGTGATATTTTTATACAATGGAGTACTACTCATCTATAAAGAAGGATAAACTTGAGACTTTTATAGGTAAATGGATGCAGCTTGAGACCATACTCATAAGTGAAATAAATCAAACTCACATGTGTAAATATCATATTGTCTCCCTAGGGTAAAAAAAAAATCAAAGAGTAATAAGATCCAAAATGTACAATAGATATTGTGAAAATTAAAGGGAAAGAAAATGCTCAAAAGGAAAGAACAACTAGGACAAGGGAAAGGAGAAAAAGAAGAAGGCCTGTATATATACAAGATAGACAACTATACTGCTAATCTCTGTAAGTTCATCAATAAGAACAGTTTGTGCTTTCATTGTTTGATTGATCATTTTTTTTTATTCCTAAACCTTGTAATCTGAACAACTACTTTTAAGATAACAATAAGCAATACATTAACTAGTGTTAATTTCCCACTATTTTTTAAAAATTCTGTGTTGTTTCTATCCTTTTTTTGTTTTGTTTTTAAATAAAAAATTAAAAAAGAAAGAATTAGTTGTCCATGAGTATTAGTCTCATCATCTCGCTACATAATGTGGCTTGTATGCTGAATTCCCTCATTCTAAGAGGCACCTGCTATTAGAATTTGCTGTGAAAACCTCCAAGTGTTTCACCTGTATGCATTGATAAAAAGTCATTTGCTGCTGTCTTGCGGTTCTGAGCTTATGTAAAAATGGCATCACTTTGCATGTATTATGTTCTAATTTGCCATTTTCACCTGACAGACTGTCTTGTTGTGGCATATGAACTTAATTTATTGCTTTTTCTAGTCGTTTGACACTTTGTTACTGCAGATACTACACTTTGCCAGTTCTTATTCATACTCACCTTTTTGTTAATATTAAACATTTGTGATAATTTTTTACCAATACATTTTCTCTAGTGCATAGTTATAGAAATTACATTTCTGGATCTCAAGCTAAGTCCCTTCTTAATTTTCAGAGAGCCAGTCTGCCCTCTAGAGTGGTTGAACCAGTGGGCTGTGCCACCAGGGGGCTATGAGAGTGCTGGGTGGGTACGTGCAGTTGAAGGTTTTTGCAGTGTTGGGCGGAAGTGGTAATTTATGTTGTTTTGGTTTGTCTTTTCCTCCTTGCTTGGGATGTGATGTCCTTTTTCATATATGCGTTGGCTACTTGCATTTTATTTTACATGAATTGCCTGTTCATGTTTTACTTAAAAATTTTTCTTTATTTGTACATAGTCCTTATTTAAAATTTTAATGTAATAGGTTTTGTTCATTAAAAAAGTAATTCTTATCTTTTCTGTCTGTTTTTTTATTTTGGGAGACTTGCAATGTACTCCAGGTTGTCCTGGAATTCTTCAGGTAGCCCAGGCTGGCCTCAAACTTGCAATCCTCCTGGCTCAACTTCCTGAGTACAGGGATTACAGGGATTATATTAGCAGCAGAAATTCTTACTCTTGACACTTCTGTTTCATAAATTAATTCTCCATTTTTTTCTAATAAACTTTTCTCTTTTTAATAAATCAGAATTTATTTCTGTGAGTGCAATAACTTACAGTTATTTTCCAAGGAATAAATCTTTGATGGTCACTTATATTTCTTTAAGTATTATTTTTTCCTTAGATTTTTGACTTCATGAGAGTCAATTTTGGTAGTTGTCTTAACCTAGAATAATATGTTTGTTTTCATTTTGAAACTTTTTAAAATGGGTTTTCAAGTTAAATGGTTAATTCCAACTTCAATTTCATGTGAAGTGTGTATGGTTATTGTTATTGCTTGTATTTAGATGTCCCCCAAAACCTTCTGGCCTGATAGGTAGGGCTTTTCAGAGGTGGCTGGATCTAGAGTGTATGATTACTAAATTAGTCCACTGATTGGTATGGCAAAGTTTTGGGAGTGGACATTGGGAAGGCCCTCCTTGTGTGTGAGTACTACCTGCCTTAAGGGCAGGTAGCCTGGATAGACTATAAGGAACAGGAAGGGGGCTGCTGTTTTCTCTGATTATTTGCTTACAGCTTCTTCAATACTTTGCTTGTTTGCTGCCTCCTGCCTGCCCTGCCATAGACCGTTTCTCCTCTGTGATGCTTCTCTGCCATGCCACCCTGCCTTGGAGCCAGCTTACTGTGGACTGAAAACTCTACAAACTGTGCGCCAAATAAACCTTTCCTCCTTTAAATTTGGATGTTGGGTATCTTGTCTCAGCAAAGAGAAAAGTAACTAAAATAGTTAAGAATTTTCTTATAAGTAAATTTTTGACCATATCCCAAAATATCAACACATTTATTATAATCATGGTTTATATATGCAAAATATCATTTTAGCATTCATATCCTATTTGTCTAAAAAAACTGGTTGCCCCACATAACTGAAAGTTAGCTGGCAGAATGGAACGTAGCATGGTCATCTATTTACTATCATTAGGAACAAGGCCCCTTCCTCTGTCTAGCTGCTTAGAATCTATTTTTCTTGAGACTGACTCTATTTTCTACCAGAGATGGGTGCTTGCTTGCTTGTATCCAGCAAGACAGAGCAAGAGAAAATTGTCCCTGCCATGAGATATAAGTCATTTTCTCCAGACTGGATCAATTATAACCTGGAACCAAAAACAGACATGAAGAGCCAGGACTAATCTTTGGTGTGCCCAAACCATCCATAATGCATCTTGACCCTGGAAATGTAATCAGCTTCCCCAAACACACAGAATAAATACATGATAATACTGGAGGGTAGGAGAGGGAAAATGCTATTGGCTTGGCATCTACCTTTTCTTTTTATCAGTTTATGGTTTTCATGTAGTTTTACATGGACTCTATTGTTGTTATTATTGAATTATATAAGATTCTGTTATATTAAGGATAGATACTGAGTTGAAATACAGCTATGATATTGTTTGTTAACTTAATTGTAATTGTTTTTATGTGTTTTTTTTTACACAGGAAAGTTGACAATTTTTTATAGTCAGATTTACCATTAAATTTCTTTTATTTCATTAACTTGTAAAAATTCTTTGTCATTAATATTTGTCTGATGAGTGGTTCCTATATTATTTTGACTTGTGGTATGTTATGAGTTTCCCATTTTTTTTTAATTCTTCTACTTGTTAACTGATTATCATTTCATCCATTAAGTAAAATTTCCCTTTTCCATTGGCTTTTAAAAATAACAACAGGAAAGCATTTAAAATTTCTTTTATATCTAATGAACTATCACAAAAATTTATAATTTGTTTCACATTCAAAATTAATTTCCCAGTCTATTTTATGCATTCTAGGGCAGTGATGGCGAAGCTTTTAGAGATAGCCCAAACTGCAGTCCAAAACTTATTTATTACAAAATGCCAACACTGCAATTAAACCCGAGTACTGAGGTTTTGGTTTAGAAAAAACAACTCATACTTTAACAGCTTTCGAATTAAAAGAAAAACGAATCATATGAGAACTTTGTATTTGTCACCACTGCCCTTCAGGAATAAAAGACAATAAAACTAAAATACTGAGAACCTAGGGCACGCTGTGGGATTCGTGTGTACTATCTACTTTAGTGTTTACAGCAACTATCTGGGCTAAATATCTGCATCTCGTGAGTGGGACAGCTGGGAAGCGAGGTCACTCGTCCAGCCTCTCAGAGCCTGTACCTGAAGAGGTGGCGAATGCTTCACGGTCGTCCACAGAAGGTGCGAGGGCTGCCTCCTGGTGCCAAACTTAGGGGTGTTGAGCCCACTTCGATGAAAATCAGCTGACATTGGCAGTGCGTGGAAATTTAAAATGGTCGTCCTAGAAATGCTTGTGGACGTTTTTCTTTTGCTCATTTGCATCTCATTCCGGTGGGTTAAAAGTTCTTATTCAGTGAAGTTTCTTCTATCACCATGTTTCTCACCACAGCCCTTTTTGTAAGGAGAGATGTTGACGATAAAATAAACATTAGTTCACGGTCTTTCTAATGTACTGCCAGAGACTGAGAATTGAAGAGCTCATTATTTTCTAAATGATTTCTTTTTAACGCCATGGATGGTGATGTGGGTCACAGGCGGCCACCGCGTGAGGATGAGAAGCGGGAAGCCTCGGCCCTCTCAAGGCTGCCTTTCCCTTAGTTTTTGGAATAACGCACGTCACACGGCAGGTGGCAGGGTCACCTTGCCAGATGACATTCAGGGGAGTAATTAATCCACTTTCGATGTCGCTCTAGGTTTCTTTCAATGCAGATATCTGATCTATTTACAGAATACAAGCTTCTTCAAATCTTTTTATAAGTCAATTGCCTGTTGAACCTGTCATGAGCCTCACAAACATATGACACCACTCCAGGAATCCAACGACTGAGAATCTGTGAAGTTAATCTCAGAAGTGAATGTTTTAAAGAAAAAATTTCTCTTTATTGAAAGACTAGAGTGCTTTATATATCAAACAGCAAAAAGAGCACACTAAATTGACTGCGTGAGCAGGTCTGCTGATCCGGGTGAGACGTAATGCCTGGGCCTGGATACCGCGTGAGCGCTCACGGTGCCGTGCTTATTTCTGCTTACATTTAAAGGCTTGGAGTTCTTTCATGTATGCTTTTAACAGTCTTGTAATTAGCATATCTTTTCTTAAAAGCTAATTCAAATTCAATTTGGCAATCAAGAAAAAACTTGTCAGTTAAAACTATAAATTACACTTTTTTCTCCAAACATTGGGATTTCCTAGCCTACCAAAGGGCATTATTTTCATATTTAGCTTGTTAACTCGTTTGCCTTAAGCAGAATGAAAACTGTTGGGGTGGGGGTTGTGAAGGCTCACTTAGTTAATTTAAGTTTCAGTAGGAAATGGCAGCAGCTTGGATTATTCGGATTTCCAAATGATGCAGGATGTATTTGCCTTCTTACAAGAGAAAAGCTACAGTGGGGTCCTAAAACTTGCCTTCTATTTGATCTCATCCCGTCAAACAAACAAACGAACCAACAACATCCCTTAAAATAGCTTAAAGCCAACCCAAAAACATACACAGCGTCCGAAATGCCGTGTTCCTCATGGGCCTTGCTGCAGCCGGTGGCGATGAGAAGCAGAGCTTCCTCTAGGCTTTTCATCGCTGCAGTGACGGCAGCCGCTTCTCCCTGGCTCTGTGCCTACCTGACGCTGGCCCAAAAAGCAGCTCAGCCTGAGCACACTGAACCCGCACCGGGCAGTGATAATTCTGGCTTGGCATGATGGGTGACTGTCATCTAAACGGTAAAGCTTTGTCTCGAAAGTAACCTCAGCACACAAGGAATTTACAGCATCATAGAAATTATGGAAAGGAACGTGTTTAGAAAGACTTGACACACACAAGAATAAATACTTTCAGGCTTCTCACGGGTTTACGAGAGCAAACTCGACTCAAATGTTTTGGAATTGCTCCCACAGATTGAGAGCTGTCATCCTGGCTTAGAATTGTGTATCTCTTCTCAGGAGCAAATAATAAAACATTTGTCCGTGGATTGATGAGTATCCTGAAAACCATTGTCTCTCTCAGGTCTTTAGGGAACACGGATTTCAAAGCACCTCTTGAAATAATCGAGATTGTGAACTTTTCCTGGAGAATTTGACAGACGTGACATACCGTTTCTAGAGACAAGAAAAGCCTTTATGTTCAGTGCGGGAAGCGTTCCAAGTCTGCCAGCTACCTTTGTGGAAAAGGGAGCTATATTTGGAAAGGAGTCAGCAAACCTCAGATTGTGATTGTTTTCCTTGCCAAGAAAGCAGAGTTGTGTGGAGGCTCTGACAGCTGCGCCTTGTCATGGGGGGACATCTTCAACGCAGAGACAAAGGCACAGCTCTCGCTACCAGTCATGATGCCTGTGAAGTGTGCATAATCTGTCCATCATTTAAAAACCGGCACACGTAATTTTGGATAGCTCCACCAAAACACAACAACAACAAAGTTTTTTTCTTCTTATTTTGGCTTTCTAAAAACGATGAAGACATTTTTGCTCAGGGGAAAAAAAAAGAGATAATTACAGATCAATTTCAAATATGTTGGGGGCAAAGTTACAAAGAATATGTTCTGCTGGAACTCAGCCATTTTCATCATTTCCATAGTCAGTTAAAATAAAAAGCACCACTTGGATGTGCGGTTACAGTTTCAGACTAAAGTCTACAATTCCTGTACAGCTTTCAGGCCTCTACCTTCAAAAGCAAGTTTTCCTTTTTGGCAAAATGGCTGCCTGGAAAGACTGAAAGTCTGACCGCAGCCTGTCTGTCTGTCTGTCTGTCTGTCTCCCTCTCCTCCTTCTCCCTCTCTCCCTCTGCTCTCATATTAAATGTGAAAATATAAGCA
Source organism: Cuniculus paca (assembly GCA_004365215.1). Taxonomy (NCBI): domain Eukaryota; kingdom Metazoa; phylum Chordata; class Mammalia; order Rodentia; family Cuniculidae; genus Cuniculus; species Cuniculus paca. Next base: position 31,639 of record RJWT010000028.1, read on the forward strand.
TTTTGGGGCAATTCATGTGGCAGGGATTCCTCCAAAGTTCAGCTATATCGGTCATGTTACTTAGCATATACTCTTTTTAAAACTTAAATTTTACTTCAAGTGGCAAGAAATGCAAACTCATTTATTATCATGCCTTTCTCTTTTAGTCCATTTTGCATGGCTGTAACAAAATACTTGAGGCTGGGTAATGTATAAAGAAAAGAGATTTTGTCACGGTGTTAGAGGTGGAGAGTGGCCTCTGGTGGGGACACCTGATGGAATCACACGTGGCAGATGGCATCAGGGTGGGAGCAGCTGCAGGAGAGGTCAGTGAGAGAGGACTCAAGAGGCCAGGGATGGCACTGACTTGTTTTCTAATTGATGGCTCACTCTTGGGAACTGGTCCTGTGCTCAGATGTCACCTGCTTTGTCAGCCAGCATCAATCCCTTCACCAGGGCAGTGGTAAAGCAGTCACCGCTCCTCCTGCAGGTCCTGCCGGCCTCACTACCAGACATCTGACCCACCTGTGTGAACTGCAGGGTCGCAGCCCCAGCACGCCTCACACTGAGCGTGTGACCCTGCTGAAGTTCTCACCTCGAGGACTGTCGTGGAGGGACTCCTTTAACAGGACTGACTGTCCACGTCATCCAGCCCCCTGGGAGAGAGGAGCCCCGACAGCCCACAGAATGGGTGGGTGCCCTTGTTTGGGCCCCACTGGAACATCACTGTGATGAGTTGCCTGCCCCTCTGAGACTTCTTTTCCTTCCAGTTACTTGTTCCCTCAGGACCCAGAATGGCAGTGAGATGACAACTTGTTCTCCTTGGGTAGCCTGCAGTTTCCTCTCATCCTTCCTCAGGGACTATTTTGCATGATCTCCTCGTTGGGATTGTCTTCTGAAAAGACAATCCACAACCCCTGTCCTGCCTGGGGCTACTCTGCTTTTCAACCAAGCCAACAGTGAAGATGCATCAAGGAAGGGGAGGGGGTTTCTTAGGGGAAAAGTGGAGGAAGAACACTAGAGGCAGCAGGGGAAAGACGACATGCAGTAGAAAAACACGGTTAGTGAGTCCTCAGAGTCCTCCCTTTAACTGTGTGAGGCTGGCCAGGTTATTAAGGCTCCCTGAACTCGAGTTTTTTCACCTATAAGGTAGGATAATCACTGCACTCTCTGTGAAGGTCAGTGCATTGATACACCCTGAATGGAGGCTGACACATGGCATGGTGGTAATTAATATTCTTACTCTTGTCTTAGAGACAGCAGCACACACCCCAGAGTAGCACAGCTGTTTAAGCTGGACTGCTGGAGTTTGTGAACTTGGGCTGATTTACCTGTTGGAGTGTCAGTTGTTTCATGAGGGGAAAAGAAAACAAAGTACTTGGTATTTGGAGAGAGTCAGGTGTTGGGAAAGTGTCTTGTGCACAGAAAGAGCTTTGTAAATAATGTCAACTTGCGTGGTCTTCCTGCCCCTGTGGATGACTTCCAGCCCCAAGTGGTGCTTTTCAGACCAGCCCTGCACGGTTACTCAGTGAAGGCTCAGCCTCAGAAAACTATGATGGTTTTGTCTCTGAGTTTTCCAAATGGACTTTTCTTGGGAAAAACTCCATTTGTAAAAGTACAGAAGCTCCATGTTTTTCATTGTTTGCATGTCTTAAAATATAAGTAAAGTGATACACCCACAATTTGCTGAATTCTGAGAATGCTAATGGCCCATAGAGAATTTCCATAGGATATAAAAATAGCCCAAAGAATGGTAATCGCAGAGGAGCCAAGTCCAGTAAGTCTCGGTTTTCTTTTCCCACAAAATTCTTGTAATATCAAGAGATTATTGCAATCTATGATAAAGCTCAGGATACTTCAAAGATTACTTTAATCACTCATTATCAAGTTTAGAAGATGCTTAAAAAATTGATTATTCTCTGCTTAACCAATATATAATATGTTTTAATATATGCTCTGTATATCTGTATCCTTGATATAAAATGAATCAGTGTCTTATCAAAATCTGTATGAACTTATCTAATGTCTACATCTATTTAGATCAGTAAACATCTATTTATACATATTTATCTCAGAAAAACACTTTTTAGTATCATGTATAAATGAACAAAAATAATAAGTCTGTTTATTTCAGCTGTCATTTGAATTTAAGAGTATGAGTTGTGATCACAAAGACTAAAATAGTTTGATTTGTTCTGATCTTTTACCTTCATATATTGTTTAAAAACACCAGTACTACTGGCATTTCCAAAAATAATAATAGTATATCTAAATGTGACATAGGTCAGGATCATAGATACAACCGGTTAATCTGTGGAAATGATTTATCGAAGTTTAATAGATAATATGTTTGAATGAGTTTAGACTTTGAGTGATTTTTTCCAGGACAAGTGTTAGATTTAATACTATTTAAAATGCTTGGCCAGGCTTGGTGGACTTCGGAGGCTGAGGCGGGAGAATTGCTATGAGTTTGAGGCCAGTCAAGGCTACAAAGTGAGTTCAAAGCCAGCCTGACTGCATAGTGAAACTCTGTCTCAAAAACAAAAAAATGCAGTTTTATTTTAACCATAAAATACATTTTAGAATTTTCATACAGTAGAGATTTTAAAACTTTAAAGGCTAGTTCTTGCCATCTTCCTGTTCTCTCACTCAAAATAACACAATAAAAGCAAGAAAACCACCAAATTTGAGGAATAATTAAATAGTCTCTGGATTTTACATAAAGTTTTATAAAACAATGAAGCTCCCTGAAATTGAACCGTGTTTCCAAAAGCATTAAGGATAATGTGAAAATACAGGAAAACTAAAATGTCTGTGATGTCTGTAGCCTTCTAGTTATTTTTGCTACACCATATGGTCCCATAAAGTACCTTCAATAAAAACCTGAACCATTAAAATGGGCTTGGCTTGTGCTGCAGGGAGAGTAAACTCGATTGCATGCTCAGTTGCTGGAGCCAATCCTGGAGAAGGGAAGGGAAATCCCAGCCTGCTGGTAGTTACAGGAATGGAACTGATCACTTTCATGATTACCAAGGAGTGTTTCTGGACTGCTTAAGACGTGTTTTATGTAAAAATAGGTTATCTATATGTACAAGCAAGACTAACACAGTGTACTGCATTACAAAGGATAATATATGTCGGAGAGAGAACTCATGATTTTTTTCTGCTAACAATTTAAAGTAATTGTGTGTGTGTGTGTGTGTGTGTGTGTGTGTGTGTCTGTGTGTGTAAAAGAACTGCTAACTTGGCAACTGAAGGAATTTTTATTTTTGGTAACAGGAATTGAACTCATGACCTCACGCTTGCCAGACAGGGATTGTGAACTATATCTCTAGTCCTGATTTTTATATTTTTAAAAACTATATTTTGTAGCACTTTTAAATTTAGCATTTTGTATCTGCTGAGCAATTATTGCAAAATTAGAGGGGGAAAAGCTCAGAAGCACATTATCAATGGCAGAAATGGGTTGAGTTGAGTTGTTTTAGGTACTCTAGATGGGTGTTTCTAGTTTCACACTAAATAACAAGACAATGAGTTTCCCAGAACTCTGAATATTTTTAACCCTAGAAGGTAATGGAAAGTGCTTCCTAACCCAAACTTTATTTGACTTTGGGGAACACTGGATCATGTGCTAAGAAGCAGACTGAAGTTTGTTTAAAATGCGCTCGGTCACACACCTCTTCTGATGCACACCTTCTTCGTATTCTGGTTTTCACAGCATATGCCAGGCTTAGTGTTACTATTTTTCTCCTCTGAAGTGATGACCTGTGGGCTGTTCAGGGCGTTGAGTTCAGGAGTGGTAAGTGCACCCTGGCCTTGTGAGTACTGAAGAACCATTTGCTTCTCATCCCCCAATCTGTATGCATGCCTCGTCCTAACAGTCGGTGTCATCTAGTGGGAAAGAGCATGCTTCAGCATCACCACTGATCTTCCACACTGCTGTGTTTGGGAAAAGTGCTCCCAAGGTTCTGTGCTGAGGGTCTGGGCCCTGGGCTGGCAGTGTGGGAGGTGGTGGATGTTAGAAGGTGGAGCCTCATCCAAGTCCTCTGGACAGTGAGTGTGCTCAGGGAGGTAAGGAGACCCTCACTCACTCCTTCCAGGCACACAACATGAATGGTTTGGTTCCACGCATGCCCTAGAATCAGAGCACAAAGCCATGGGGCCACTTGGTGTTGGACTGGAGGTTTCAAGACAGAACTGAAATCAACCTCTTCTATTTATAAGTTAATTGCCTCAGGTATTTTGTTGTAGTACTTGAAAGTTGACTGGTACACACACTGTTGAAATGCATATAGGGAAGGGCACAGTATAATTACATTCATGTTTTCCCACTAATTTCTTCAATATTGAATTAAAATTAGGAGGCACAACCAGATGCTCTCTGTGGCTAATGGAGTGTGGTAATTGGCATGGAGAAACAAACTTTTAAGTTTGAGTTCCAACACCCTCATTGCTAGGCTCATAACTGCTGCTCTGCTAGTACTGATCACAACATATTTTACATTTTCTGCTCTACATTTTGGTACTCAAAGTACTCATTAACTAAAGGGAGAAATTCCCTTTCTACTGTCCTCTCAGTTTTCAGCAACAACAACAAGAAGCCCCAGCTTTCCTCGTAAGTTGCATTTGCATGTGTAGAGAGCTGGGCTTTACCTGCCCAGAGGTGGCTTTTCTGCAGCTGTAGTTGGAGCTGTTTCCTGCATGCACAGTGGACAGCTTCAGCTTTTCAAATTACATCTCTGGTCAACATGCAGCATTAAGTACTGTCATTCGAGGAAGAACTTCTTTGGCTAATACTCATTATTCTTTCTCTCTGATTTTAATCCAGGCTATTTATTTTTTTACTGTTTTTATAGTTTTTCAGCAATTGTGTGACTCATGCCTGTTTTTTTAAAAAACATTTTATTAAGGTACAAATACATCCAAAAAGCTATAAATATTTAAAGTTTATACCTTGCCAAGCTTGGATATTAGCATATACCTGTGAAACCATTGTAATCTCTCCCATAAACTAATTGTTCAGTCATCTTAGAAAAATGTGAAGTATCTAACACAGTATTAGTTAACTGCAGGCATCACTGTACAGATTTCTAGGACTTAGTTATTTTGCATGACCAACACTTTGTACCTTGCACGAATCCCTTCCCACGTTCCCTCCCATCACCCGTGGCAGCCAGCGTTGCACTTGCTAATCTCACAGTGAACTGAGTTTGATTCGTTCCACAAACAGCACCCTGCAGACTTTGTCCTTTGTGCCTGCCCTAGAGTTCACTTAGTGTAAGCTCCTTTTAGTTCCTTTGCATTGCAGCAAAAGCAGGATTTCTTTTTTTGAGGAGTGAATACTCCATTGTATGTATAGTATATTCCATATTTTATTTATTTGTTCATTTATTGGTGGATATTGGATTACTTCTATTTCTTGGCTATTGTGAATAATTCTACAGTGAGCATGAGAGTACAGGTAGGGCATTTAAGTCTTGATTTCAGTACTTTTGGATGTACACCCAGAAGTAGAATTATTGGATCATGTTGTTCCATTTTTTATTTTTCATGGACGCTCTATATATTATTTTTCGTAGTGGTAGCACCAGTTTACATTTCCATCCACATACAAAAGTTTCCTTATCTTCATACCCTTGTCAATGTTCAATTTATTTATTAATATAGCCACTTAAATTGTTACATAAATTTTTATGGATTCCATGTGATGTTTTGATACATGTACACATGGTGTGATGTTTAAATCAGGAAAAGCGTATCAGTCACCATTTCAAATTGATTGTTTTTTTTTGTGGTGAAAATACTTGAAATCCCTTTTCCTAGGAAATCTACGTCCAGGGGATATGCTGAATCAATGAAAGAATAACAGTGCAATGCTAGAAGGGCCTTTGAACCCAACAAGTGTGTTTTATCACCACCCAAACTCTCTTTAGTGCATGTAGACAGGGACATTAGGCATCCCTGGGCTTTACTCCATCACCTGTGGAATAGTCTTTTCTGCAAGACTGTGATGGCTGAGTACTTGCTTCACAGAAGGCCAAGTAGCTGCACTGGTCCTGCCTTCCCCTGGGTGTGAGACTTTGGTAAATGCTAACCAAGCACAAGGAAGGAGTTATCAGAAAGATGGAATTCCACTGCAGGTGCTGTCAAAGGATAAACGGAAATGGGAATGTGCAAGCTGCAGGTTTCCCAAAGGATTTGAAATTCAGCTACCAACTCTTTATGAGAAACTCACACAAAGCAATAAAAGCTCTGGTCAGGATGTTGGTTTGGAACATTAATATGAGCAACAAAAATAAATATATTCTAGGGAAATATTTAGCAAAAATTTTCATGGGGTAGCTATGCTTTCTACAACTATGATAAAACAGCCTCTGCCTCCAGGTCTCTGATTTTGTAAAAATGTCTAGAGAATATTCCATCTGTTGGAGACAGGGTAATAACATCTAGTAATTTAAATTGGAAATAATTGCATTCCCAGATTGGGGCTCATCAAATTTATTGGACAAGGTGAAAGAATGGACAGTAATCCTCAGAAGAGAGTTAATGCCTCTGTACCTAAATCAATAAGGAAAGATAAAGAAATAGAGATAAGTTTCAGAAGATACGTTTGAGAGGTGACTTGATGTTGTTCTTCAAGTACGTGGAAAATTAGCAGGTAGACCAGCAGGTCAACTTTTCTTTTTCTATTTCTTTCTTTCTATCTTTTTTTTTTTTGCATGGTGTAGTAGGCAAAGAGTTTGGTCACTCTTTCATCAAATGTTTATTGGGCACTTAGGTGTTGCAGGGTGTGGTGCAAGACCCTGTAGGTAACAAAGAAAAATTAGGATTTCTTGAGTTGGTATTATCAAACGAGTGTCGGCTATGAATAAATGTAGGAATATGTAGTTTCTCCATGGTTTATTTTTTGCATTCGTTCTTGTTCAGTATTTTGACACAGATGCCTAATCTTTACCTAGACACATGACAACCCAGAACAAAGAACATGTTTTTAGCTTTCTTTGCAGCTGGGTGTGTTTATCTGTCCACACCCTGATGATGAGTCTCTGAACTGGTAGAACTGCAAGAAGTTTCCTCACAGGGTGGAAGCGTGTTCTGTTCTCTCCAGAGGCTGAATCCCCAAGCTTCCCTGAGGGCCTCAAGGTGGAAACCGAACAGTGAGGAGGAACAGAGAAGAGGTGTTCCTCACTGAAGTTTGCACACATACACACGCTTCTGTTAGTGTAAATCTATGAATGAAATTTTGCAATACCTATGATATGAATGACAAGCACCAGAACAGTGCAGAGCCTGTAATTAGGCTGCAAACACATTTTACACTCCCACCCCATTTTAAATTTTCATCCCTGAAGACAATACCTAATCTTAATTTAGATCCTTGCCTCAAGAATATCTGCTGATGTTATCTGTCTCTCTGTGACAGTTTTCAGTGCCCACCAGAGCCTGCCGTGTGGAAGACAGTAAACATTTGTTGATTGACAGGCAGAGAAAGAGAAAGGGAGAGAGGCAAGGGGGGAAGGAGAGATAGTCTTTTCTTTCTTAAAGCATTTGTGACTTTCTGAGATTTTAACATCTGTGAGGTGATTTTCATCGGAAGTATGAAAAATGAACTGAAAGTTGCACCACAGACATTTACCATACTTTGTGATTAAAATTATTAGTATTATTTTGTCTTTTTGAGACAGGGTTTCATTATGTGGTTCATGCTGCCTTGAACTCACTTTGTAGCCCAGGCTGGCCTTGAACTTGAGGTGATCCTCCTGCCTCAGCCTTCTGAGTGTTGGGACTACAGGTGTGCACCACCATACTGGCCTAAAAATTACTTTAGAATGACTTTATACATGCAAACCAACATGTGCTTAAAATAAGTTTGAAAACATTTGTCAGCGAAAGCTTGGCTCCTTATTTATATTGAGAAGTCAGCATATATAAACCTAAATTGTTAGCATTTCCAAAAGGTAGAAAAAAGAATTAAAGGTCTTTTTGTCAATAATTAAACACTTACTAAATTTATCTCATGAGTGCAGACCATGCTGAAGGCACAGAGTAAAACACATAAAAGAGAGTCTCTGTGGAATTGCCAAGCACACAATTCTTCTGTGGGTTTTGAAGCAGTGGAGAAATCTGTGAGTTCAGCAGAGAATCAGATGCTTGTTTCTCTCACTCAAGTTGAAGTGGAGAGGTCAGCCAGAGGAGTTTACTCATTGCAGGCAGCGGGGGTGTGGATGCTGTGCTCTGACCTCTGGCCACCCACAAGACCGAGGGTTTCCCACCCTTCCCCTCCCCTCTCCACTGTTCACTTTCCCTCTCAGGCTGAACTAACACGTCTAGTTCTGATCTGTGAGTAACACTCTTCCTTGTTTTTCCAACACAGCTGGGTTTCTTCTTGAATGTATTTGCCATTTCTCTGAAATTCTTGGATGAATTCTGTCTCAGTTATTTTTCTCTCCTTGCTGGGACAAAACACCCAACACTCAAAATGAAGGAAGGAAAGGTTTATTTAGCTCACTGTTTGTGGAGGTTTTAGTCAATAATCAGCTGGCTCCAAGGCAGGGTGGCATGGTGAGGGGCAACAGTTCAAGGCAGCAATCAGAGCAAAAAGGGCAAAGAGTAAGCCTTTTTTCCTCCCTTATAGTGTACACAGGCCATCTCCCCCTCCAGGCTGGGTGTAATACTCACAAAATCTCTGTGCCCTCCTCTTGCACAGAATGAGGATATTTGCAAAGTAAGGATCCTGGGTCCCTGCTGAGTCTCTCAGTTAAACTTAGGCTTTTCAAGTTGGCACAATGTATCAACCATAACAATCCACCCCTTGTCAACTTGGCAACCAGACACATTTCTTTAGACCAACCTCCAGATACCAAGGCATGCTTATTCTTAACATTTTGCAACTTTAGCATTATAACACAGCTTAACAATCCTTAGGAACCAGCATTACATCTATCAACATTATATTACATACGAAACGTAACATTTTGTCATTGGACCCCCAAAGATTCGTGTACATCCTTGACACAAAAGGCATTTAGTCCATTTGCAAGAGTTGCTAGAGTCCTAACAGTTTCAGCATTGCTGAAAAGTCCAAGTCCCAAGTCTCCTCTGAGATCTAAGGCAGACTCTTAGTTGCAAGCCCCTGTACAAATGAAAACAAAGTTAAACACTTCCAACATGCAATGGCACAAGATAGACATTACCATTCCAAAAGATACAAATGGGGAATAAAAAGAATTGGGACCAAAAATAAATCCAAAATACAGCAGGGCAAATGTTCAGTCCTATAGTTGCACATCCAGCATCTGGAGCAAGCTGTGGCAAATTGTGAGCTCCAAAGAGCTTGTGTGGCTCCACCCCCACAGCACTTCCAGTGGTGATAGGTCCAAGGGCTTCTCTCTTAGGCCCAATCTGCTCAATCCTTGCAGCTTTCCTTAGGTGATCTGCATTCCTGGCTTTTCTCAACTGCTGGGGTCTCCACTGCATCTTTGGCTTCACACTCACAGCTTCACACACTGCTCTCTCAGGGGCACACTGCCTGGCCCCTCAGGCCTTCTGGAATCAGGGCAGAAGCTGCCTTAACCTCAGAACTCATGCATTCTTCATGTGCCTAAAACCAGTGCCACATGGATGATGACAAGGTCTACTTCCAGCGGGAGCAGTAGCCAGGCTTTCCTCTTTCTTGGCCACAGGCGTCGAGTGCCTGGATCGCTGGGCACTCTGAACCTGATTGTGAGGAACAGATTCTCTGTGCTGCTGCCATTCTGGAACCTTGTGTGGCCACTGCCATAATTCTGGAACATGGTGCTCTGCAGCTTTCTCTGCCAAGTAAAGTCTTTCACTTTTGCAGTTTTGAGGCTGCAAAGTGTGGTGACCAACCACTTCCTGTGATGCCCCAGGCCATCTTTTCTATTTTTCTGTTCCTTCTCAGCAATCAAGATCTCAACTCTATAGACCACAGCTTTCTGGCCAAACTCACATTTTAAATCATCCTGCTGGGCTCTTTGCTCTTGATTCTCAACATAAATCTGGCTAAAAGCCCCCAACAATAGCCATGCCACCACCTCAACATTTGACTGCCTTGAAATTTCTTCAGCTAGATTAATTAGTCTGCTGCCCTTAATCTGAGTCTCAGGCAAAGTCTCTGGACACAAGTACAATGCAGACAAACTTTCTGCCAGGCCATAACACACATCATCTGGAGTCCAACAATCAGTGCAGTTCTTCCCAGCAGAAATCTCATGAGCCTGGTCTTTACTGGAAGAATTTCTATCAGCCTTCTGGTCTTCTGAGTTCTGACCAGAATCTCCCATGCAGAACAGCCTAAACTGGTTCAGCTCTACTTTTTCAGGCAACATCTCCGAACCTTTCCAAATTCTTCCCACAAGCCATTCCCAAAGGCTCTTGAACCACATAATCAGGAATGGTCACAGCAACAACTGCATGTCCTGGTACCAAATTGTCTCAGTTACTTTTCTTTCCTTGCTGGGACAAAATACCCAACACCCAAAATGAAGGAAGGAAAGGTTTATTTAGCTCACTGTTTGTGGAGGTTTTAGTCAAGACTCAGCTGACAAAGAAGGGTGGGATGGCACAGGGGCAACAGTGCAAGGCAGCAGCCAGAGCAAAAAGGGTGACGAGCAAGCCTCTTCTCCTTCCTGATAGTGTTCACAGGCCACCTCCCCCTCCAGGCTGGGTGTAGCACTCACAAAATCTCTGTGCCCTCCTCTTGCACAGGAAGTTAAACTTCTAAACTTCTCAAATTGACACAACAGATCAACCACAACAGATGTGAAGTAAATATATGAGCCAGTTTTTCTAAATATTACTCTGGATACCAGGTCACTAGGATTTGTGTATTAATTTTTTCTTTTTACTGTATAGCAATTCTAACTGAATAATTGTAAAGAAAAAATCTGTTTCTGACCTATAAAGCCTGAAATATAGTATACTTTATACTTCCACTTTAAAGAAATATGCCTAACTTTGGAGTTCATTTTTGTCTTTGGAATATGAGTAATGGTGGCCACAGAAAGGTTCTTGAAAGGCTTTGAAATGAATGAGAAATTTTGTTTATCCAAGTGCTCCAGTGATGAATAGCATCCACGTGTATGAAGTTAAAGGTTGGCAGAGTTACTTTGAGATTCATACAAAGAGGCTTTTATTTATGTCTTAGCCAGCCTTGGTAAACACCACACAAACACATTTTTAATGTTAACCCAAATGTTCCCAGAGTTGTAATCTCTGATTGGGAAAGTGGAACCAGAAGGGGGCCTGCTGGACTGAGAGCTAGAGATCATGGGGTGAATGCAGCCCTCCTTTTCACAATTTTTTCCACTGAGAACTCATCCCAAACTCTTATATGTAAGGTGGCTACTTTTTAAAAACATCTCATGGATGATGTTATCTTTTCCAAAAGTTATTTTTTACCTGACAGTGTTTTGAGCACAGGAGACTCTGGTTTATTAAGAGACTACATCTCACCACACAACAGGCCAGTGACTCACACAGGAAAGCAATGTGTCTGGCTCATGACTCTGGGATCCTAGCAGTTCAGGACACCATGCTGGCCTGGCTATTCTTTCTCTTCTAGCCCAGCCTTGGTAAACGCCATGCAAACACATTTTTAATGTTAATCTGAATAGTCCCAGAGATGTAATTTCAGGTTAGGAGAGACAAAGAAGGACTCGCCCTTGCACAAGAAGAGCTGAAGGTGACACAAGAGCAGATTCATAAACCCAAACCCAAACATCAGCCTCGATCCACTCAAAGGGCAAAGTGCTCTTGGCCTGAAGACCTCCCTGCGCTCCTCAGCTGGGCCCTGTTTCTCGGTCCTGCCCTCTGAGAGGTCACACAGACTCAGCAGACAAGCAGCAGCATCAGCCTGGCATGGAGGTGGTCACTGCACACAGACCCATCTGCCCTGTCGTGCACGGTATTGTATTTCACCCCACCTTCAAGCAATAAATAGGCAAAATTGGAAGACATGAATTCATTCACATTTTCATAAATGAATCTTTTAAAGATTTACTGGAGAATGATGTCAGAATATGTGCACATGTGCGAATGCAGGGTATTTAAGCTCTTAGTCTCGCTGCCTTCTTTCTCACTCAAACCCGCACATTTCACAAAAATTAAGTTTGCTTCATATTATGCATTCTATATTTTGTAGTCACTGAATTACTGAATTTTATCATCAACTCTTTTTTGTTAATCGAATTACTTATTTTGAGATAAATGTAGATGGAAGTGCAGTTGTCAGAAACACTGCAGAGAGACTTGGAAAACCCTTCGGTCATTTCCCACCAATGGAACTACAGCATCACGGCTGAAGACGGACAATCCAGACTCACTCAGCTCTCGCCAGTTTTTCATATAGCATGCATGTGCCTGTGTGTGCGCCTGTGTGTGCCTGTGTGTGCATGTGTGCCTGTGCCTATGCTTGTGTGTGTGCATGTATCTGAGTGTGCCTGTGCCTGAGTGTGCCTGTGTGCGTGTCTGGTTCTATTCAATTTTCCTCCACTAGCAGATTCTGGTCCTTGCCACCGTGACACACACAGAGCAGTTTAGTCGCCCTCAGGGTTTCTCGTGAGCTCTTGTTCTAACACTACAACCTCCTTCTGCTGCTGCCCACTGCCCCACCTGCACATCCTGGCAGACTGCCACAGTCTCCTTCCTCTTGCAGTTGTGCCATGGAAGATGCTTTAGAAATGGGAGCACACAGCACACTGTCCCTTGAGATGAGACGTGGTCAGTCTACTCACCTGCAGGTGGTTCTCTTCTATCAGTGAGCAATCTCTGAAACATGGCTTGTTGATCACTCACCTTTGGACAAACACTCGGGGAGTTTTTACATTGGGGCTATTATAAAGAGAGTTGCTATAGGCCCATCCACCCTGGAGCAGCATAGCAGCTGCAGCGCTGGGCCTGGCATGAGGTGAAGGCACACACAGTGAATTTCACCTAGCTGTGCAGCTTGGGACCTCACCAGCAGACCAGGGGGATCTGCACCAATTCCACCATCAGCCCAGATCATTTGGAGTGTCCCTGGGGAACTGCCTGGGCTTTGCCCAGCCACCTTGGAGCTGTATAACAGCTGCAGCTCTAGGCCTGGTGTGAGGTGAAGGCACACACAATAAATTTCACATAGCTGTGCAGCTTGGGACCTTCCCAGCAGACCAGTAGGGACCTGAGCCAATTCCACCATCAGCCTGGGTTGTTTGGAGCACCCCTGGGGTCCTGCCCAGGCTCTGCCCAGACACTGCCCAGCAACAGAGAAGCCACAGTGGTAGTCTTGGCTGGAGCTGAAGGTGAGCACTGTGAATTTCACCTAGCCTTGGAGCCTCCCAACCGTGCATGTTGGATTCACCTGCCACAGTGGAATACAGGAAAATGACAAAACAAAAGAGCAAAATGCAATCTTACACCTCCAGTCCATCCCAAACAAACCAAAGAGACACAGACATAGAAGAAAGTAAAAGCCACACACCTGAAATGTCTGAAATGATAACAACTGAAGTAAAGAAACAGCTCCATAAAGCTGTAAAGGAACTGAGATTACAAATGATTTCCCAGGTAAAACAAGAGATGATAAATGTAATGAAAGAAATGCTAAGCACATCTAAAGAAGATATAGTTGGAAAAAATAGAGGAACACTGCAAAAGGATGGAAACCTTGAATGAAGAATACAAGAAAGAATTAGAATGCATGAAACAGATTCAAAGAGATATGCAGGAAATCAAGAATGCTATTGAAAGCTGGCAAAGCCACCTCAATGAACATGAAAATACACTTTCAGACCTTGAAGACATGATTATAGTTAGTGAGGAAGAAAGGAAACACCTTTTAAAAATAACAAGGAATCAGGAAATAACAATTCAGCAGTTGCAAGATGATGCAAAGGAAAATAATATAAGACTGATAGGTGTAAATGAAAAAGGAGAAAATGCAAATGATATAAAAACACTATTTAAAGAAGTAATAGCTCAAAATTTCCCAAACAAGGGAAAGGAAACTGACATACAGATAAGTGAAGCAAATAGAACTCCAATTACCCACAACCAAAATAAATCAACACCCAGACATATACTTATCAGCATCCCAGAAATTCAACGTAAGAACAGAATATTAAAAGCTGTGAGAAAAGAAGCAAATCACCTTTAAAAGGAAAGCCCATCAGAATCACAGCAGACCTCTCAACACAAACTATGAAGTCAAGAAGAGCATGGAGGGAAGTATTTCAAGTCCTAAAGGAAAACAACTTCCAACCCAGACTGATGTACCCTGCAAAATTATCCTTCAAAATTGATGGAGGAATAACATACTTCCATGACAAAGAGCAGCTGAAGAACTTCATGACCACCAAACCAACCCTGCAAAGAATACTGAAAGATACTCTAGATAGACATGAAAATACCTATGACGTCAAAAACATCAACAGAAGAACACCAAGCAAGGCAAACAATTAAGTAGAGGGAAAAGGTAAAGAAACCACTGCAGAAAGATAACATGACTAAAACAAGCCAGTATGTATCAGTTATAACTGTTAATGTAAATGTCCTCAATTCACCAATCAAAAGGAACAGACTGGCAGAATGGATCAAGAAACAATATCCAACCATATACTGTCTACAAGAAACACATCTAACCCAAAAGGAAATACATAGACTGAAAGTCAAAGGATGGAAAACAATACTCCATACAACAGGAACGCCCAAAAAAGCAGGGGTAGCTATTCTGTTCACAGATGATGTGAACTTCAAACAAATAATGGTCAAAAGAGATAAAGAAGGTCACTACATACTGGTTAGGGGAAAACTCCAAGAGGAAGAGATAACAATCTTAAATATATATGCACCAAATATGGGAGCACCCAACTATATAAAACAAATATTAATAGAAATGAAAACTCAGACAAGCAATAACACAGTTATAATGGGAGACCTTAACACACCCTTGACACAAAGAGACAGATCAACTAGAGAGAAAATCAGCAAAGAAATAACAGAACTGAATCAAACCTGTGAACAAATGGACCTGGTAGACGTCTACAGAGTTTTCCACCCAACAACATCAGAGTATACATTCTTCTCAGCTTCACATGGGACATTCTCTAGAATAGACCATATATTGGCCCATAGAACATGCTTAACTAAATGCAAAGGAATCGAAGTTGTCCCATGCATACTATCTGATCACAGTGCCATCAAACTGGAAATTAATAACAAAAGAAAGTGCAAAAACTCCATAAACACATGGAAATTAAATAATACACTCCTGAACAATCAGTGGGTCACAGAGGAAATTAAAGAAGAAATTAAACAATAACGACAAGCAAATGAAAATACAAATACAACTTACCGGAATCTGTGGGATGCAATGAAAGCAGTCCTCAGAGGGAAATTTATTGCAGTGAATTCCCACAGCCAGAAAATGGAATGAACACAAATAAACAATTTGATCTTATACCTCAAACATCTAGAAAAAGAAGACCAAGCCCAACCCAAAGCCAAAAGAAGGGAGGAAATTGTAAAGATCAGAGCAGAAATTAATGCAATTGAAACCAAGAAAACAATACAAAGAATCAACAAATGAAAGAGCTGGTTCTTTGAAAGAATAAATAAAATTGATAAGCCCCTAGCCAACCTTATTTTAAAAAGGAAAGAAAAAACTCAAATCCACGCAATAAGGAATGAAAAGGGTGAAATGACTACAGACCCTGTGGAAATACATAAGATCATCAATACCTACTATGAAAATCTTTACTCTCATAGGTTCAATAACACATAAGAAATGGACAGATTTCTAGAAATGTATCAATTACCAAAACTGGATCAAAAAGAGGCAAAACTACTGAATAAGCCAATTTCAGTTAAGGAAATTGAAAATGTAATTAGAACCTTACTAACCAAGAAAAGTCTAGGTCCTGATGGATTCACAGCTGAATTCTACAAGAAATTCAAGGAAGATTTAATGACAACACTCCTCAAACTCTTTAATGAAATTGAAAGGGAAGCAAGTCTCCCTAAATCATTTCTGGAAGCAAGTATTGTTCTAATATCAAAACCAGAGAAAGACCCAACCAAAAAAGAGAACTACAGGCCAATCTCCCTAATGAACATTGATGCAAAAATCCTCAATAAAATACTGGTAAACAGAATGCAGCAAGTCATCAAGAACATTATACACCACGACCAAGTGGGATTCATCTCAGGAATGCAAGGATGGTTCAACATACACAAATCAATAAATGTAATACACCATATCAATATAGCCAAAGATAAGAACCACATGGTCATTTCAATAGATGCATAAAACACTTTTCATAAAGTCCAACACTCATTCATGATAAGAACCCTATGGAAAATTGCAATAGATGATCTATACCTCAACCTGATAAAAGCCATCTATGACAAACCAATAGCCAGTATCACATTAAATGGTCAAAAACTGAAAGCTTTCACTCTAAAATTGAGAACAAGGCAAGGATGTCCATTATCACCACTCCTATTCAGTATAGTGCTGGAAACATTAGCCAGAGCAATTAGACAAGAGTCAGAATTAAAAGGACTAAGGACAGGAAAGGAAGAAGTTAAATTATCACTATTTGCAGATGACATGATACTCTACACAGAAGACCCTCAAAACTCCATTGAAAGACTTCTGGATGTCATAAGCAAATTCAGCAATGTAGCTGGATACAAAATCAATACTCAGAAATCAATAGCATTCTTGTACATAAACAGCAAACTCACTGAGAGAGAAATAAGAGAAACCACACCCTTCACAATAGCATCCAAAAAAATGAAATACTTAGGAATCAACCTAACAAAGGAAGCAAAAGATCTATTCAATGAACATTACAATACTCTGAAAAAAGAAATTGAAGAGGATCTCAGAAAATGGAAAGACATTCCTTGTTCATGGATAGGAAAAACAAACATTGTGAAAATGGCCATTCTCCCAAAATTGTTATACAGATTTAATGCAATTCCCATGAAAATACCATTAGCATACCTCACAGATCTAGAGAAATCATTCTTAAAATTCATCTGGAACCAGAAGAGACCTAGAATAGCAAAGGCAATTCTGGGCAGCAAGGGCAGGGCAGGAGGCATCACAATCCCAGACCTGAAATTATACTGCAAAGCTATTGTAATAAAATCAGCATGGTACTGGAATCAAAACAGAGCTGAGGATCAATGGAATTGATTAGAAGATACAACCCCAAGTACAAACACACTCAGCCACCTTATCTTTGACAAAGGGCCCAAACATGTTCACTGGAAGAAAGACAGCCTCTTTAATAAGTGGTGCTGGAAAAACTGGCTTTCCATATGCTGAAAACTAAAACTAGACCCATGCTTACCACTATGCACTAAATTAAAGTCAAAATGGATCAAAGATCTAAATATTAAAACAGAAACACTAAATGTGCTGGAAAACAAAGTAGGTAGAACTCTTGAAAACATAGGGGTAGGTGGAGAATTAATGAACAAAAGTCAAACTGCATGGGAAACACTTCCCAGAATCAACAACTGGGATCTTGTCTTGTTAAAAAGTTTTTGCATGTCAAGAGAAATCTCCAACAGAGTGAAAAGAAAACCCACAAATTGGTAAAAAATCTGAGTCAACTGTCCTTCTATCTAGAACATATAAAGAATTAAAAAATATCAGGCCCTCAAAATTCAAAGACCCAATCCAAATATGGGCATTTGAGATGAAAACACACTTCTCAGTTGAAGAAATATGAATGGCAAATAAATACATGAAAAAATGTTCAGCATCATTGGTCATTAGAGAAATGCAAATTAAAACAACTCTGAGATTCCTTCTCACTCCAGAAAGAATGGCCAGGATCAAGAAAACCACCAACAACAAATGCTGGAGAGGCTTTGGGGAAAAAGGAACCCTTCTCCACTGTTGGTGGGAGTGTGGACTGGTACAGCCACTGTGGAAATCAGTCTGGAGGTTCCCCAAAAAGCTAGGATTGGAAGTCCCATTTGACCCAGCTATGCCACTTCTAGGCATATTCCCAGAAGTGAAATCATCATACCACAGTGATATATGTGCACCAGTGTTCATAGCAGCAGAATTTGTAATAGCCAAATCTTGGAAACAACACAAATGCCCATCAACTGAGGAATGGATAAAAAAGATGTGGTATTTTTATAGAATGGAGTACTATTCAGCTATAAAGAAGGATCACATTGAGGTTTTTCTTTTCTTTTTTCTTTCTTTTTTTTTTTTTTTTGCAGCACCAGGGATTCAACTCATGACCTTGCACTTGCCAGGCAGGTGCTTAGGCCACTGGGATAGATCCCCAGCCCATATTGAGGCTTTTATAGTAAATGGATGTGACTTGAGACCATACTCCTAAGTGAAATAAACCAAACTTACATGTGTAAACACCGCATCATCTTCCTAGTGTAAGAAACTGAAAGACTTAATAAGATACAAAATCCCTGATAAATATGGGGGAAAGGTTCCCAAGTCAAATAATGCTTTTATTCTTTGATTTGATTGGTTTAAGTCTGTTTTCTACTATTCGATTGCAATATGTGAGAAGACATGAATAGCTTTCTTGAAGAAAACAAAGTACATTAAGGTAGCCATTATTGATTTCTTATTGTCTGAGTTGAAGGCCTATAATGCTTTCACTCTTTTGTTTTACCTGGTTTTATATTATTTTGTTTTGTTTGAGTTTATTGTGTGTGAATGTATGAACAGCCACTTCAAAGAAAACAAGATACACTAGCGTAGCCATTGTTAATCTCCTATTGTTATGTTTTGAAGATCTGTATTGCTTGCAGTGTTCTTTTCTGAAATGCTGTGTTGTGTTTGACTCTATTCTGTTTTGTTTTGTTTTGTTTTCTATTCTCTTTAAAATAAAAAAAGCAATGAAAAAAAGAGAGTTGCTATAAACATTTACAAGTTTTTGCATGAAAATAAATTTTCATTTTTTGATAAGCATGAAACAGTACAGTTGCTGGTTCAGTGATGATTGTGGTTTTATCCTTACAAGAAACTGCTAAGCTCTCACTTCACCGAAGAAGTGTGCTGCGGTTTCTAACCCCTCAGGGCTGCTGGTGTCACTCTTGGGGCCTTCTGACGGACATGTAGTGTCACTGGGTTATGGTTTTAATATTTCCATTCCCATAGCTGGCTAATGTCACACACCATTTCACATGCTGGCTTGCGGTTGGCTCTGCATGTCACCCTGGGTGGAATGCCGAGTGCTCATTTTCTAATGGGATTTAATTGTTGGGCTTTGAGAATTTTTACATAGTTTAGATCCCCACTCTTGGTCGGATATTTGCAGGCATTTTTCCCATTTTGTATCTTGTCCTCTTGGCCTTTTACAGAGTTGTTCTTATAGTAAAATTTTTTAATTTCGGTACTCAATGTATTGGTGTTTTTTTTTTTTTTCAAAGCTTGCTTTTGTGTCATGTCTAAAATCTCTATTCGTAGCTCTTTGTCCTGAAGATTTTACCCTAGCTTTCTCCTAAGGGTCTGGTAGCTTTATATGTTATATTTAAAGTCACTGTCTACAGCAATATTTTCAGCAAGAAATACCTTAGAATTAGCATTGTGAATGCTGTGACACACTAGATGTGCTTTGCCACTGTGTAATTGTTAAGTTAGCGTGAAGACCTCTGATGTGTTCTGTGCTCGGGTGCAGAATGCTGGTGGTGGTGAGAACCACTGACTGTGACAGAAATAAGCTCTAAGTAATTGTAAAGTTACCATTTCTTGAATTAAATTTCATTGCCTTTTTCTATTCCCATCTATTTTATTTGATCTGAACAACTGAAACAATGAGAAATAAAACAGGAAAATTAATAATGACATTGTGGCATTTCCTTTCTGTTTTTCTAGAAATTTGAAATTAAAAAATATTTTAGGTGCAGGCCATTTCATCCTGTGGCATTACATTTAAAAGGGTGTTGAGAGTGCATTTCAGAGGTATCTCAGGAAAAATATTTTCCTTTCAGATTTTAAGTGAAACTATATAATGAAATTTGGCCTCTAAAATGACTTTTTTCAGGCCACGTTTTGTCACTGGTCTTATTAACGAGATCAAGTACTTCTTCAAACTCAGTTGCCCTGAACATCTGGCTGTGAGCGTGGCTGTTCTGACCAGAGTCTGCCTGCCATGGAAGGCCACGCCATTGAGTTGGCTTTCTGTCCCCAGAGGCTTCCTTCCCGTGCTTCTCACACTCTGCAGTACAGTTGGCTTCCCGGCAGCTGACAGACTGGCTTTTGACCTCTGTCAAGGGAAAAACATCCTTTTAAATGCAAAAGCTGAGGTTTCAGGGAAGGCTCTCCCTCCCTGCAGATTTGGGGTGAGGGAATAGCTTCATAAAAGGCAATAGATCACTCACATTGTTCACAAGGACCTTGCTGCCCTGCAGGCAGTGCACTGCTTTTATCTTTTCTTAGCTTAGGCACCAGGTCCGCGTTAGACAATCATGCTGCTTCTGAGCACCTGTTAATTAATAGCTAGCTCTTCCAAAGTTTTCTTGGACCTCTGTTGTTTTGTTTGGGCCCACATTTACGTTAACACCCTTCAGTGTTCAGAAATTCTACATCAGTTATTTGCAGAGATACCCAACAACTGCCATGACCCACATGGCCCTTGAGGTTCCTTGGGTAAAGGACAGCAAGAGGATGAGAAAAGAAAGAGACAAAGCTGGGGTCAGGTGGAGCCCTTACTCTCTGGATGAGTGGGAAGGAACTGCCCCTCACTGTAGGGGCATTTATTTATACATTTTAGCAACTTACTGTCACATGACACCCTGTTGTCCTAGCAACCCACTGTTCAGATTGTCTTGGGGCCAAGTGTTTTCTGGGCCAAAGCAGCTTCTTCAGCAGCTTGCCCCAGGGCTCTTCGTTCTTGGGTCGGCCATGCCCCAGCCTTGCACATGTGGTCGATTTCCAGCTTCCACAGCTGCTCACATATTTCTACCCTAATAAACTTCATATACACATACACACTCTAAACTCTTTCAGTGGCATTTATGTGTTGAATCTGCCTAGCAGCATCATTCATATAAATAAAGCACAAGGATATAAATATAAAACAAGTTTCATTCATTCCATCCCTCAACTGAATGGTGTTGTATTAGTAAAACATTATTTTGTTTCTTAATAAACTGCATTTAAGAGATAGATATCATTTTGCTTTAGATTTCCATTTTTGTGAAGAAGGATATTAACCCAAGCATGAAAAATGATAGAAAGTTATTAACAAAAAATTAAAGCAAAATTCTTACCTGATCTTTAATATTTGCTTTTCAATCCTGTTGAAAAAGGATTAATTTTAAATTGTATTTTACTGCACTATAGGATTTCAAGGTGAATATTAAATTCAATTTATGAATCAGTCACTATACCATCTTGAAATAAAACTTAACTTATAAAAAGTTTCAAGTTGACTTATTTTTAACTGCCTATAACAAATGAAGACAGAATACATCACAATCAATAATATTTTCCTTGTGTCATAAGAAAATTTTTGTAAATAATTCTTTTTAGTAGACTTCAGAATATTACATGCAATAATCATTATATCCAATAAACAGTTTGATAAAAAAGAGCCATTCCTAAGGTCATATATAACACTGGTCACAGAAACAGAATGAGGAAATGTTCTCATCGATGCTTGATGCTTTTAGCCACTGGCCACTGGAAACTTAATCTTGAGAATGATGATAAAATACGGCAGGAGTTTTACCCTCCATATGCTCTTTATTATTGTCTCTAATGCTGAGATTCCTAATTATTCTCTGTATTTCTGACCAAAACTGATCAGTATCGATTTATTCTGATGTTCCCTAGATGAAATAATTTAATTGTACATCAAGTCTAACAGTCTCCTGTTTAAAAACAATTATATGCTGGAGAAAATCTTTCCTAATCTCATATCTTACACAAAATCTAATTATCTGTAATCTCTTGTTGCCATATGACATAAAGACTGAAGAGTCAGCTATAAAAATACAGGCAATCCAATCAGAACATCAGAAAAAGACAGATGGAAAATAATCACATGAGAGAAAAGCTGAACTTCATTACACATTGGGAAAATGACCAAATGATAATGAGATCTGAACATACCCCTATCAGGATGGCAAAAATAAAACAGTGGCAGCACCAAATGCTGACGATTTTGAGAAATCAGATCATTCATATTTTGTTGGTGAAAATGTAAAATAGGTCAGCCACTCTGAAAGATAGGCTAGCAGTTTCTTATAAAAATAGACAGGCGTAACAAAAATTTTAGACAAATTAAACTTGGTAGATCTTATTTGAGCGAAGAATGACTCATGAACTGGGCAGCAGACTAAACCAGTGCAGGTCTGGAGAGCTCTTCACAGCCATGTGGGTAGGTCACATTTAAAGAGCGAGAAGAAAGTGACACACATAGCTTGGTGGGTCACGGGTGGACATTTGCCTTATATGGGCAGGGTCTGGTCCAGTGACAGCCTGTCGCTGGTTCAGTCTCAACTGCTGTGAGTGGCTAAGACTCAGCTATTTGTTACAAGAATGTTCTTTCAAAACAGATTTTCACATAGTACTGTTAGGTTAGTTTGCCACAAATGCAAACAGCATTAGGCCCAATTTAAAGTTGTGCATGAAGTGGTCACATGACCTATGAGTTGCATTGTTGAACATTTATCCCACAAAAATGCAAACCTATGTTCTAACAAAAATTTCTATACAGATATTTATAATAATCTTATTTACACAGTAGGAATCAGGAGTCTTGTCAATGTATGAGTGGTGAAGATACGGTGAATCTGTACTGTGGGCACTACCCAGCAACTAAGGAGCAAACTGCTGATGCATGGAACACCCTGTGTGACCCACCAGAGAATTATGCTGGGTACAATTATGAGAGCTTCTATCCTTCATGATTCCAGTTATGTAACATTCCTGAAATAGCACTGAGCAATGGAAAATAGATTGCTGGCATGGAGAGTTAGGGATGGGTGAGTAGATGGTGACAGGACTGTTCTGTGTCTTGATTATGGTGGTTCTCATGTGAATATGCACATGTGAGAATATTGTATACAAAGCCTCAGATGCAAGACACATGCAAAATTGTTAAGGTCTAACTAAACTAAATGTTAGCAAGGTTGGCTTTTTTGCAGTACTGTATCATAGTCGTTATTTGATAAAAGTGGGTGGACAAGTTTTATCACCCAATAAAGGGTATACTCAGGAAAAAGGGTATATGCGGCCTCTCTGACTATTTTGTTGTTGTCATTTGCAACTTCCTATGAATATATAATAATTTTAAAATGATAAGTTTAAAAACTGATGTGCCTATTTTCTCCAGAGATGGTTATATGGAGATTAAATGATTTCTATTTTGAAACGATGATTACTATAACAATTATGTTTGATCTTAAAAAGCAACACAATAATTAGATACAAAATTTTAAGTGTAAAAGTGTTTTAATTTTCTCAGAAATCTGTACTCTTAAGACTTTAATGTGTCATAGATGTTCTATGACTATTTGCATCCACTAGTTTCTTAGGATACTGCTCCTTTGTTATATATGAACAATAGGCTGTAATTTTCTTTCTCCCCATTTGATGTAGATTAAGTTATTTAGTTCCTGCTATTAAGAAACACCAAACCAGTATGAGTTAAAAATGAAGATACATGTATGGCAACTTGCACGCAAACTTTTATGATCCCAGCTGAATTCTTAATGTGTCCTTAGTGAAAATATTAACTTTGTGTTAAAATACATTCTTGTTATAATACCATTGGTATTACTAGAAATTTCCTAAGCACATTTATAACAAGATATAGATGAGTAATTTTTTAAAAAATATCTAATTCCTAATGCTGACTTAAATCACTGTGCCATGGCAACAGCAAGATTGTGGTTTTGAGAAATGATGATTCTTTAGAGGAAAGATTAAATTTCATCTTGGTTCTTATGTAGTCCTTGGATGAATGTCTTGTAAGGCTGGTCTTCCTGAATTAAGGATATATTTCAGTAGCAAATCTATCATTGACCTGTTTACAGAGCTCTGGGTTTTCTCAGCTCTCAATTTTTTCTTTTCTTTCTACCATGAGAAGCTTTGGGCTGAGCCATCCACACTTTCTGACAAAAAAGGACCAGTCTTCTCTCACTTTTTAGAGTAGGAGATGGTGTATTGAGATGCAGAAGGCCAGACAGTCAGAATTAGACTGTAGTGGCATTTATTAAGCACTTGAGTATGTATGGGGGTAGGGTATTCGTCAGCTTTCCCAATACTGAGAGAAAATACTCCACCATCACAATTTAGAGATTTTTAAATTTAGCTCATGATTTTGGAGGATTAGGTCCATTTCAGCTGGCTTCAAGGCCAAAACGACTTCGTGGGATCCAGTGCCTAGAACACTGAGCACTCTGAACCTGAGTGTGAGGAACAGATTTTTTATGTTGCCACCATTCTGAATTTGGTGCAGCTGCCACCATTTTGGAACCTTGTGTGGCCTTCTTCTCCATTCTGGGACATAACGTGGCTGCTGCCATTCTGGAGCTTGGCGCTCTGTGGCTTTTTTCTCAAAGCAAAGTCTTTTACTTTTGTAGTTTGGAGGCTGCAAAGCATGGGGACCCACTGCTTTTTGAGATGAGCATGGATCATCAAAGGAAAGCTACAAGAAAGGCAAAGTCAGCCCAAGACAAAAGTCATGGGTGCTACAACCACCAGATGTGCTGTAGGGGTGGAGTCACCCAAGCCTTTTGGAGCTCATAACCAGATTGCTTCAGATGCCAAATGTGGAACTGCAGGACTTAATGTTTGCCCTGCTGGATTTTGGACTTGCTTTTGTCCCAATCCTTTGTATCCTCCTGTTTGTGCCCTTTGAAATGGTAATGTTTATCTTCTACTATTGTGTGTTAAAAGTGTTTAACTTTGTTTTCATTTGTACCAGGAGTTATAACTAAGAGTTTGCCTTATCTTGGAGGAGACTTGGCATTTGGACTTTTCAGCATTGCTGAAACTGTTAGGACTTTGGCAACGCTTGGAGATGGACTAAATGTCTTTTGCATAAAGGATGAACATGAGTCTTTGAGGGGCCAGGGGTGGAATGTTATGGTTTGTGTCTGGGTGTCCCTGCAAAGCCTCATGCAGTCATGGAGGCGGCTGAGTCTAGCATTTGTGATTGGTTTGTTGTCTAGTGCTGATTGGTGATGTGAGTGCCAAACCCACCCAGGGGTGGAGCTGGCATACAATATAAGGGAGGGAAGGAGACGTGCTTTGCGCTTCTGCCCTTTTTGCTCTTGTTACTTTTTGCTGCCATGAACAGCTGCACTGTAACCAGGCCACCCTGCCTTAGAACCAGTTGAGTACGGGCTGAAACCTCCAAAAACTATAAGCTAAATAAACCTTTCCTTCCCTCATTTTGGGTGTCAGGTGTTTTGTCTCAGCAATGAAAAAAAAGTAACCATAACCAAGATAGTCAGTCTTGCAATATTTAGTCTTTTTCTTTTTCTTTTTCTTTGAGAGTGAGTCTTGCTCTGTTGCCTATACTAGTCTAGTACTCCTGAGCTCATGTGACCCTCCTGCCTCAGGCTCCCTGGTAGCTGGGACTACAAGTGTGTACCACTGTGTTCAGTTTGTAATACTGTCTTAAAATGGTTTTTATGAGGGTTAAATATATTAATGCAGGTGTGAAATAAAAATTCAAAATATAAATGTCTATTTAAGTGTAAGAGGCTATTGCTCTTTGTCAATCATAATTTATATACATGGGCTATTGTTAGAGTTTCTTTTCTTGTTGCTGAGACAAAATATCTGACATCCAAAGTTAAAAGGAGGTTCACAGTTTGTAGATGTTTCAATCCTTATTTGGCTGGCTACAAGGTAGGGCAGCTTAGCAGAAGGCCATTGCAGAGGAGAAATCGTCCATAGCAAGCAGGCAAGTGACAGCAAGCAAGGAACCTTACCAGCTTTATTCTGTTCCTTTTATGACTCTTTCAAGGGTACTGGGATTAGGCCAGTGCCAAATCAGTCATTGGGCTGATTTAATAATCACACACCTTTAATTCCAGCATCACACACTCTAGATCCAGGCACCTCTGAAAGCCTCACCTATGACCACATGAGACTTTGGGGGGACATCTAGATACAAGCCACAGAAGATATCTGTCTATCTATCTATCTATCTATCTATCTATCTATCTATTTACCTATCATCTATCTATCTAAATGCATGTGAGTAGATTGCATTTCTGTCTGTGTAATTTTTCATCGTGATGGCCAAGCATAGGTTTTCTTTTTCTTTAAGTCAAAATACACATACAATGCCCTGCACACATAGAATGCACTTAATAAGTATAAGTTGAATAAATGGAAGAGTAAACCTAAAAGGAAAAAATCTAGAGAATTAATGTATTTTGATTTAATTGGCATTAGGTTAAGAATAAGTACAGAAACTGTGAGAGCAAGTGCTAAGTCACAATGTCTCCTAAGTGAAATTAAATACTTTTAGAAATGATGCCAAATGTTTTTAACAGTTTCATTTTACTGGTACTGGTGGAGTTGTGAACATCAATCATGACATACTCCTATGCATAAACCTTAAGTGACTCCAATTCTTCTCGTTTCTTGGAAAATAAAATTCAATTCTTTCATTTGACACTAAGTTTTTCAAATTTACTTTTCCACTGCACCATGCTTGTCTCTTCTGTGTTTCCCATACAGGCCATCTACTCCCCTCCCACTCTCTGTCCTTTGCCTGTGTCCCACTCCTATCCTCGTTTTGAAATGCCCTCCAATCCAGTCTGCAGGGTTCTATCCCTTAAGTCTGTCAATCTCTACCCGGATGTCTGTGTCCTTGTAGAGCTGGCCAATGCCCGTCTTTGGAGGTAACTTCTTCTTACCTAAATATTCACGCCACTTTGTGTTTGCTCTCTTGAGATGTTTGTCACTTCCTAGGTAAACTTAACTTCCTTTTTATTGTTAAAGTACCTACATTGTGAATACACCATTATTTGTTTACTAAATAAGTTGAATACACACAGTATATGTTTTTGCTTGTGAATAAGATGCATTTGTCAAAATTATGCATAAAAATGTATAGATGTTCACAATTTTGACATACCCATCATTATTATGTTTAATTGATTTTAGCAAAAGTGCTATTGCAATTTTTTTGGAACCAATAATCTTTTCAACAAATGAGACTGGACTATTTGGATACAGTATGCAAAAAAAAAAGGTAAGAAACAAGGAAATAAAGAAATTTAAACTCTTACCTCATCAATAATAAAAATGAACACACAATTGATGATATACTTGAATGTAAGCACTGAAAATATAAAACTTCAAGATGCAAACAGAAGAAAATCTATGTTCTTGAATTGTGGAAAGACATCTTAGATTTGACCTCAAAAACATGATCCATAAATGAAAAAAAAAAGACAAATTACATCTTACCTAAAATAAAGCTGAAAGATTTAGTTATTAAAGGCATCTAATAATATAGAACGAGATAGCTCAGAATTAAAGAAAATATACACAGTCATACACCTAGTAAATGACTTGTGTATATGAATAACTCCTGTAACTCAGAATAAGAAACCAAAATATGCAAGTAAAATAGGGCCACAGGATTTGAATAGACATTTCAAAATATGATTAGCAAATAAGCACATGAAAATGGGCTCAAAATTATCATTCACTGCATAAAAGTAAATTAAAAGTACAATGAACGATCATATCACACTCAGTAGAAGGAGCAATATTAAAAGACAGAGAGCACCAAGAGCTGTTAAGGGTGTGGAGAAACTGGACTCAGGACACCAGTTCTGGGGATGGACTCCAACACACTGACCTTGTCTGAAAAGTTACACATACTCTGGCCATGTGACCCAGTCATTTTACTGTCGGGTATCTAGGCAATATAATGTCAGTGGAGACTTCTGTGCGAGCATTGATTACAGCATGGGACATAGTAACCACAAACTGAAAGCAATCTGAATGCCCATATCCAGCTGATGAGTAGATAAGCAAAATGAAGCTGGTTTTGCAATTGAATATTACTTGTCAATCAAAAAACACAGTGCTGGTGCATGTATCAACACTTAGGAACCTCGGTATCACCCGGAGTGGAAGAATGCATACGAAATGGCTTGGTCTGTGTGAAATTTCTACGTAAGACTAGAATACACAGCCAGAAGGCAGATCAATGATTTCCTAGTGCTGGGGATAGAGATTTCTTATAAAGGGCATAATGGAACTTATCGGGGGTAATGAAAATGCTTTAAAACTAAATAGGATTGCTATTTGTAAAACTATATCAATTTATTTAGACTCATTAACCAGTACAGAGGTAATGAGTGAAATTTATGATATGTAAATTATATTGAGAGAAAAAGAGAGGAAGAGAAATATGTTACTTAGGTTTTGGGCTGAGGAAAACTCCCTGGGGAAGTGTACAATCTCAGGCCTAAAATATGTGCAGAAATTAGAGAGAAAAGACCACTGAACAGAGACAGAGCATGGGGAGCTCGCAGGAAGAAATGACTGAGTCGGGGGGTGGGGCCCAGTGGTGGAGGTTCTCACCTAGCATGTGCAAGGCCCAGGCTTCTTCCCCAGCCCTGCAAAAAAAATTAATTATTGAATGAATAAAATGAATGAATAAATTAATGACGTAAGAATTGGAAATTTTGTGAAATGGTTTTGCCTCTCAAAGTCGTTATGATTTGAACCAATTCCTTGTTGAAATTGTTCTACTTTTTATTGATTCCAAATATGCTTTCCTATAGAAAATATACATTGAGGATATTTATATAAATCCAAGGCAAAGCAGATAGCCAGGCCCTTCCACTATTTATATAAAAGTAACATGCCATTTGTGGTCCTTTGCAGTGTGTGATTTCCTTTTTCTCAACTTGCTCTCCAGCTCCTTTGCCGTTGTGCAGTGGTGGTGACGTTGGCTCCCCTTCCCTGTTTAGATTTGATTCTGAGACCTGAGAGCACTTTAGGGAAGACAGCGGAGCAGCCAGCAGACCCGCTAAGTACTCTCCCGGATTTCAGGACCGGCTCTGTTTCCGATTCTCGCCCGTCTCGTCAGCAGTTTGGCCCCCTTCTTAGATTTCCTATGAAAATCGCAACCATTCTGAGCATTTTGAGTTGCAGAAATCTGCTGAATATGTGCTGAAGACCAGGTTCAGACGCCAGAGAAAACCACTCCCGTGGGATGGTGCGTAGGAGTCCTCATGAATTTCCGGGACACCAAGCGCCCTGAAACTTTAGGGGCTCTAGCTTGTGCTTTCTCCAGAAGATCTGCTCCTAATTTGAAATTTAGTATTATAGATTCTCTTTTTTTTAACAAGGACCACTAAAATTACGCAAGCTTATCCCCACAAAACTTGCATCTGCCTCTGGACATTATGATCGGTTACTCTGCTTTAGCTGTCCTTCCACTGTGGAGTTCTCTTATACCTTTTCCCAATCTCCATCTCTACATTCTTTCTCTTTTTCCTACTTTCCTCCTTTTTTTTTCCCCCCTCTGAACAAAAAACTGTCTTTCTCATTCGGACAAATTTATTTTTTGGTGTTCCTATTGGACTTTTTCCCAATTGCCTATTTTTCTCAAGAACAGATCCCATAAGAAAAAGAATTCTCGCAAC
Organism: Cuniculus paca; assembly: GCA_004365215.1. Lineage (NCBI taxonomy): Eukaryota > Metazoa > Chordata > Mammalia > Rodentia > Cuniculidae > Cuniculus > Cuniculus paca. Next base: position 61,255 of record RJWT010000028.1, read on the forward strand.
AACTCTTACAGGAGAATTTTTCTCACCTTGTCACAAGATTTTATCTCAGTTATCTCTCACCATTGATGATGGGTCCTCCAGCTTATTCTCGTGAAGATAACTGCTTTTGATCAAAACAGAGTTGATCTATATTTTCTTATGAGAAGAGTATAAACACCTCCAGTTGTATTCTAATTTAAGTCACATTCCTGCCTTCTTAAGTGAAATCTATAAATCTGTCATTCTCTTTTTATGATTCCAGGTTCACACTTGTCCTCATCATATGGTTATTTGGGGTAAATGTACTATTTCCCTTCAAGTTCTATTTACATATGTACCACTTCATACAGTCTAAGCTCTCAGTCCAGTTAACTCATGTGAATAGGGATAGACTAATGTTGAGATCTTTTAAACATTTAAAAAACTTTTTTTGACTTATGCAGATTGATTTCAGACTGTGATGAAAGCTGTGGAAAATTTAAAATATATACCGTGACTTTTTGCTTATAAGAACAGGGATTTATCTCCTATCTGAAGCCCACCCGTGCGGCCCGCAGATATCAGACTGTCTTCGCAGTACAGTTACTGAGCCATGTCCCTGAGCACGTACCCGTGCATGGTGAATCACTTGGAAGATTTATCCCCCAGTTTCGGTTTTCCTGTTAGATTCTTTTCAAGGAAATGTTCTGCATGTATGCAAATGCGTGGATTACTGCATTCTGAATCGTTAGCATTTTGCTGAGAGGACACGAAGTAGTACAGTTGGTTGAAGTTTCCTCTAGAGTTTTTTTTTTTTAATAGAACAATGTGACTTTTCTCTTTTAAAACCCATTAAGGGTTGAAAAAGTCATTAGCATGTGAATGTAGATATCTCAGGAATTGATGTACTACAATTGGGGCTGTTATATTAATGAAAATGAGATTATCATAGAAATGAATCATACAGTCATAAACTTGTAACACACAGTGGGATCCATTAGTATGTCAGTGGAAATGATGGGCTGTTATCAAAGAAAATGGAATTTGTCTTAATGGAGAGAAAGTGTGAGTAGAACATATAGTCAAATTCTAGAAAACTAAGGGAATTTAAATGCTAAAACTATCCCTCTATCTTAAAATTTTCTTTTAAAATGGGTTCTATTGCAGAACGTGATTACATTGAGTATAATGATATTATTTATTATATCGCTAATGAAAGTTGAAATTAATTACTATAAAATTATTATTTTTACCTATTCTATCTTTGTGTAGGATCCCTGCTGGTGTATAGACATATCTGTTTTTGCTTTTACGTTGGCAGCCTAAGAATATGACATAAATTCCTTTCTCTGAAACTCATTTAAACTCTCTGCTTAGAAAAATGGTTTTGGCATAGAAGTTGGGAATAAACTAAGATATTTAGAAGTTCATCTTTATTTCCAGTGATTGTATTAGAGTGGAATTGTCACTTCCCTTCTGTGTTAAGAAAAGCGAGTGAAGTTTCTTCAGATAATTGGATATTGTAGTGGATTGGTAACTTGTGGTCAACTTGCAATACCAGTTGAGGTGCGTCAGCATGGTGCTGAGCATGGAGGGCCCACCTGAGGACTATCACCAGCATGAAAAGGAGACCTGGAGAGGAAAAGGAGGTGCTGTGGGTCCTCCTAAGTGTTGTTGTTTGGAGCTGTTGATTTTCCTGGAGGCGTCTGTCATGCTGGCTTTCTGCACTTTCTTTGTGTTTGACTTTTTGGGTGACCATTATAAATAATAACTATAAATTATGTGTCTTGTATGTAATGCTTTCCTTGCAACCCCTGACTACAGCACTTACCCTCCAAATGAAAACCTTGCTCGATGAGGTTCAGGCAGCTCTATGATGGAAAAGAGCTGTTATTTGCCATGGTGAAGAACATATGGCATCGCATTCCACCTCGTTTTCCACCCAGAGATCTCTGAGAAGTCTCACCCAGGAAATCATTATTTTGACTTTATCAATTCATCTTATTATCTGGAAATTGGCTTAGAGCTTAAATTGAAGGAAATCTCAAATCTAAAACTGAAAATAATATCTTCTGTGACTTCATAGTTTTCTCTTATATTCTGAAAAAACATAAAAAGATATATCCAAAGGAAATATATTGTCAGTGATTCACCAATCATGTATGTGAACCATCGAAAATGAATTATTTAATAAGAGTAACTATGTATAATCTGCTCAAAAATTTGAAAACTCATAAACTAAGGCTGATAGCTATAGGGGAAAAGTTTCATGAAAATTTAATGTTTAATAGACGTAATTGTGATTTCTAAAAATAAAATAAAAATGTCTATTTTTGCATTGATCAGAACATAAAAGACAAGGAATTAATATTAAATTGTTGTAATTATTACTAAAGTAAGGAAAGCTTTCTCTGCCTCCATAAGACAAATAATTAATAGATATTTGAAATATGGTGTTCAGAGTGCTCAGGGAGAGGACATAGAAAGTGATATGGGGTACTAATAACTCAGGTGGTAGTTGAATTTAGGAAATTCTGGGATCGTATATGGCTAGTCCTCTACCTATCCCACTGATACACATCACAGTACCTTCTGTTTGTTACATAAGTAGAGAAAGATATCATGTCTGTCCTCCTGAAGCTATCAGTCCATCAGGAGACAGCTATGCAAAGAAGTCTTCATTACATGCTAATAATTATGATAACAATAAACATATAGTGAATGTTTTCCTTGTGGTAGAAGCCAGGGTAGTGGTGTTTCACATCTTTTTTTTTTTTTTTTTCTGTGAATGATTCAGGGCCTTTGCACTGAGCCTATAACCTTTTTTGTGTTTTATTTTGAGACAGGGTCTCACTGTCCTTGAGTTGGTCAGGGCTCAAACTTGTGATCCTCGTGCTTCAGCCCCCCAGACTACTGGGATTACAAGGAGAGTGCTACCACACCTGGCTTAAGTATATTATTTTAAACCTTGAAGAATTCTGAAAGGTAATAAGGATAAATTAGTAGCTGATACTTATATGATGTGTTCTATGCATGTGACATCTAATACTGTATGCCTAGTATAATGTCAACCTTTTGTTTTGGTTGAGAAAAGATGAGTTAGGGAGAAAGGAGCAAGTTCTGAAAGTTTTGAGGCAAAAAAAAAAAGAGTAAAGACACAGAGATCTAAGAGTAAATGGTTTTTCTGGAACCAAAATATTAAATGATGAAATACTTTGTAAATGATGTTTAGAATTCAGTTTTACCCTGGACCTACTGCCCCTCGGAACTTCGTGTGATGCGGGTCACTACTTTCTGTGGAAGGAGGCTCTGTTCACCGTTAGCTTAGTGCTGCTTTTTCTCTGGGGTAGGTGACATACCAAAGTCTCGGCTTCCTCATGGTGGGAGGAAGAAGGTCAGGACTCCAGAGGGGGAATATCAGTGACATCAGACGTGTGACATCAGAGGTTCATGGAGTGAGGAGCAATTATGTTCCACTGGGTCTTAAAATTCTCACAAATTCTTCTTTTACGCATTGAAAGCTTTCTCTTCTAAAATAAGTGAATGGGCAAAGAGCTGCTGAAATTGCTCTCTCTCTTTTCTCTTCCCCATGACTGTTTTTACATTAGAATAATGCAACAAGAAAGAAAACAAGCGTGTAATCCCAGCTGCACTAAAAAACCACTTTTTGTCTGTTTTACGAATATAGCAAAAGTGATTTAAAGCAAATTATTGGTCACATTAGTGTGAAGATTTGACAAAATACAGATGAGAGGAGAAAGCCCTTCAGGAGAGTTTATAATGCAATTGTCAACCCTCTCTTCAGAGGCTGGGCGGGAGGGGAGGCAGGCAGGCTCCAGATCACTGGCCTCAGGCTTTTTCTTTTTGTTACTGAAGCACTGACACCAACCACAGGTGGTAAGCCTTAGCCAATTACGCTCCCATTTTCAAAATTCATGGCATTTGCAGTCTGACAGTCTGGTGGTCTTGGCCTCTGTGTAGTAACCATTAGGCACTGTTACTCTCTTGCTTTTCCACCGGGGATGCATTAAACTCACAGCTGTGGCAGCCAGGCGTCTGTCTCTCTTTGAGTCTCCTAATGAGCTGCCTGGCTGCAGGCTGGGCGCGAGCCAGCCCTCCACCCACACCACTGCCTGCCTTCCGGTGCCCGCTCCTACGGCTGACACGGGTGGCCAAGGGGCTCTTAGCTGCCTCAACTTACTGTGTTTCTTGCTTGCCACCCTGAGACAGAAAGTGTGAACCCGACGTGTAATTCTTACCAACCACCTGAGGTCGCCTGGATTAGTGAAAAATGAGACATTTATCTGTAACTCGGGAGTCAGTGTTAACCTCCACGTGTCTCCGTGTCTGACCCGCCTTCACCGTGCCTGTTAACTAAATGCACACACGTGCGTCTTTTCATGGGGAAATTGGGACTAAGACAGTAAGGTACCTGGCCGCATTCCTCAGACACCCCCGCCTGCCACTCAGTCAAGTTCGTGTATTTAAGGCAGATTAATCTGCACGCTACATTTTGTTTGGGAGCTGTACAGACTTTCCATATTTCTATTACATTCCATATAATGCAGCCAGGGGAGAAGTAGCAGTGTGTTCTAACTCCGGCTCTAATAACCCACTGAGTCATTTCTTCTCATTGTGTTTCCTTCTTTTAAAAATATACTTCTGCCACTGCCAGACTCAATTCTATCCTTCTTGATAAAAAGAAATATGCTGTCTTTTCTGAAAAAAAGTACTGTTACTGTTTGCAGACAGACATTTCCTATTTCTAGACAGTTTCAAAACACACAATTTCATCGATTATTTCCAAGATCCTCCATGTATTTTGCACTCTACTCCATAATCCATTTGTGTTCACTCAAAAATATTTCAAGTCCCTTGCCACAGAATGAGGTTGTAGTGCTAGAATACCCGCCAGGCCTGGGACTTCTGAGGACTGGGTAAACCTACGACGGTTTCGTGCAATGCAGTCTGCAGGTTAAGAAGCTGTCTTCATGTTATTTACTTCTGCATTAGGATTTTGGCTATTCTTGCTATTCGTTGTGAAACTAATCTCAGTTTTTTTTTGTTTTTGTTTTTGTTTGAAGCCTTCTTGGTCTCTTTCAGGCTTTACAGGTGTTCTTTTTTACTCTATGTGTGGGGCGTGTGGGGGTGTGTGTGTGTTTAGCTTTACCAAACACTGTGCCAAGAACTCATTGAGTATCTGATTTGAGAAGAAGAGGCTTAATTATTCACTGTCCTGCATGATTCCACCTGTTTTAATCGTGTTTTCTTTGGACCACAAAGCTCCAAAAGGCAGAGGCTGTGTCTTACACTGAACATCCCCAGTAACACTTACCACTCTTGTAAGGATGAAGTGGGCGGATAAGTGGTTGATTGTGGAGAGTTTTTTAATTACTGGCAAAGAAACTGAGGAGGCAAAAATTATTGGTATTTTTGTTTTGATAGTTGCATTGTCTTCTCTTGGAATTTGTTACCATGGTGATTATGGACAGGTGACTCCCCGTAGTGATCTTTTAGTCAGAAGAGTGATGGAATATGCTTTCGTTTATATTTTTCCAGTCCATTTTATTTAATTCATTTTTCATGTGCTAAAATCTCTTGCTGATGACAGACACTTAAATAATTCATTACCCTGAGGGGCAAAGCTTAGTGCACGGATAATCTAATTAGGTTTTAATGTGATTCCTAATGATTATAACTTTTTCTGAATCCTTGTTACCTGTGTGACCAGAACCACACCATTTAGTATCAGCTGTGCACTGTTTGTTTCCTCTAATAATTTTTATACGAAACTAATCTACCTTGTGAGGGAACAACTTGTTCTTGCAAATACCTGTGCACCCCACTGTTCTGGGGCACCCTAAATATACCTGAATGGTTGGCATTCCAAGCAGGCGTAGACCCAGCTCGGAAGCAAATAGTAGACATGCAGAGGAAGTGCACATTTGATTTGCATCAGTAACAACACAATGACCTTGCACATGTATATAGATGTTTACCTTTTCTATGCGTTCAAATTATAAACTTATTTCATCCTCTTTGGCATTTCACCCTGCTAGCCCCTAATCTTTTATGATCATAGTGCCTCTGCTTGCTTTTCCAAACAGCAACTGACATGTGTGTGATCCAGTTCCTGTGATCCTCCCTGTCGGAGCAGTTTTAAGTAACTTTTCATGGGAGACTTTTGCTTTTGAGAATTTAACACCACTTTTCTCAGTCTTACAGCTTAGAAGACATTCTATAGGAACCTAAAATATTTTTAATACTCTGTAAATTTTCTCAGCACATTCAGTGTTGAACTTTAACCATAAGGCTTACACATCACCATCACTGGAGTTCACTCAGTTTGTACTAATATTCTCATCAGAAGACAGTCATTCATTCATTCATTCATTCAGTCGACTGCCAGGGCCAAGGGTGGTATGGATAAAGCATCTTTTTACTGACAGGATCACTTCCATCTCTGTTTCCTCCTTTCTCATTCTGAGGTCTTCTCTTTGGCACAAGAACTACTCACTGCCTGCAGCACTGACCTTCTGACCCTCTGTTCACTGAAATGACATGGCTCTTGGCTCACTGAGGTCTTCCTTGCTTCTGCTGCAGCCATTATTCACTTTGCATTCATGCAGATGGTGGAGGTCCTCCCCCACCCTGACCTTCCAAGTCACAGTCTACTCACTTCCAAAAGTCTGTTCTCTAGCTGTGTAAGTCATCTGCTCCTGTGACATTCTAGACTTTGTTAGATCTGTAGCAATATCAGCTTCTATTTCTCAATGCATTTTTTCCCAATACTTTCCAATTCTGAAAGTCCTTTGATCCAATCAAATGCTCAGAACCACATTGACTCTATGGTGCTTCTTTTCTCTTCTCTTGCTTTATACCCCTTGGAATCTACAGCTCACTTAGGTGATGTCATGGTTTGCATCTAGGTGGGCTCCGCCAAGCCTCATGTAGTCATGGAAGTGACTGAATCTAGCATTTGTGATTAATTGGTTGTCTAGTTCTGGGATTGGCAGTGTGAATTTTGCACCCGTCCAGGGGTGGAACCAACATACAATGTAAGGTTGAGAAGGAGGTATATTTTTCCCTCTTTTACATGGTTTACTCTTGCAGCTTGCAGTCACCATGAATGGCTGTTCCTCAGCCAAACCACCCTGCCTTGGAACCAGCTAAATATGGACTGAAACTCCCAAAACTGTAAGAAATAAACCTCTCCTCCCTTCACTTTGGGTGTCAGGTATTTTGTCTCAACAAAGAGAGAAAAGTAACCAAGATAGAATTTGGTACCAGGAGTGGGGTCATTGCTGTGACTGTACCTGACCATGTGGTTCAAGAGCCTTTGGAAATGGCTTGTGGGGAGAGTTTGGAAAGGTTCAGAGCTGTCACCTGAAAGAGTAGAGCTTGATTGGCTTAGGCTGTTCTGCATGGAAGATTCTGGGCAGAGCTCAGACCGGAAGGCTGATAGAAAGCCTGCTGGTAAAAACCAGGCCCGGGAGGTTTCTGCTGGAACAAAGGACTGCATTGGCTGTTGCACTCCACATGATGTGTGTTATGGCTTGGCAGAAAGTTGGTCTGCATTCTGCTTGTGTCCAGAGACTTTGCTTGAGACTGATTTAAGGGTGGTGGCCTGATTAATTTGGCAAAAGAAATTTCAAGGCAGTTGAATGTTGAGGCAGTGGCATGGCTATTGTTGGGGGCTTTTAGCTAGGTTTATATTGAGAATCAAGAGCAACGAGCCCAGCAGTGTGATTTAAAATGTTGTGAGTTTGGTCAGAAAGCTGTGGACTGTAAAGATAGAGCTGAAACCTTGATTGCTAAAAAGGAACAGAAAAATAGAAAAGATGGCCTGGGGGCATCCTGGGAAGCAGCAGGTCTCCACCCTTTGCAGCCTCAATGCTACAAAAGTGAAAGACTGCCTGGGGGAGAAAACTGCAGAGCACCACATTCCAGAATGGGGACAGAGGCCACACGAGGTTCCAGAATGGTGGCGACATAGAAAATCTGTTCCTTGCAATCAGGTTCAGAGTGCCCAGCAATCCAAGCACTCGACCTCTACGGCCAAGAAAGAAGAAGGCCTGGCTACTGCTCCAGCTGGCAGCTGACCTTGTCAGCATCCATGTAGCACTGATTTTAGGTGCATGGAGAATGCACACATTCTGAGGTTAAAAAGGCTTCCATCCTGATTTCAGAGGGTCTGGGAGGCCAGGCAGTGTGCCCCTGAGAGGGTGATGTGTGCAGCTGTACAGTGGGAAACCCAGGAGTTCAGAAAAGCCAGGAATGTGGATCATGTAAGAAAAGCAGCAAAGATTGAGCAGAATGGGCCTAAGAGAGAAGCTATGGGAACTAAAACCCCTAAAAGTGCTGTGTGGGTGGAGCCATACAAGGCTTTTGGAGCTCACAATTTGCCACAGATTGCTTCAGATGCTGGACACACAGCTACAGGACTTAACAGTTGCCCTGCTGGATTTTGGACTTACTTTGGTTCCTATGCTTTGTATTCCCCTGTTTGTAACTTTTGGAATGGTAATGTCTATCTTGTGCCATTGCATGCTGGAAGTGTTTAACTTTGTTTTCACTTGTACAGGGGCTTGGAGCTAAGAGTTTGCCTTAGATCTTGGAGGAGACTTGGGACTTGAACTTTTCAGCAACGCTGAAACTGTTATGACTTTGGCAACTCTTGGAGATGGACTAAATGTCTTTTATACAAGGGATGTACATGAGTCTTTGGGGGGCCAGGGGTGGAATGTTATGGTTTGTATCTAGGTAGGCCCCTCCAAGCCTCATGTAGTCATGGAAGTGGCTGAATCTAGTGTTTGTGATTGACTCATTGTCTAGTACTGGGATTGGTGGTGTGAGTTCTGCACCCACCCAAGGGTGGAGCTGACATACAATGTAAGGTTGAGAAAGAGGTGTGTTTTTCCCTTTTTGCATGGTTAGCTCTTGCTGTTTGCAGCAGCCATGAACGGCTGCCCCTCAGCCACTCCACCCTGCCTTGGAACCAGCTAAGTATGGACTGAAACCCCCAAAACTGTAAGAATTAAACCTCCCCTTCCTTCACTTTGGGCATCAGGTATTTTGTCTCAACAATGAGAGAAAAGTAACCAAGACAGGTGGCTTCTGTAACAATCTCAATTTCTTTTCCTCTACTTACTTAGCTGTCAAAATTCCAAACTTGATTTGTACCAAATTATTTTTGTTCTTTGTAGCTGCCCTGACAAAGCTGAATGTCTTTTAAGGTAAGAGCCATGCAACTTTGCTGATTCTTTTTTCTTTAAATTCATGAGTGCAAAAATTCAGTTAGCACCTACCCCGTCAAGCAAATTTACTTTCTCCAGTAAGTTTAGTTTTCTACTCTCTGTAAACAATTGTAGTTTCTTTCCTCTGTCATCTTTTCATATTGTTTCAGGCACTAAGCTCACACATTCTTCTGCTTAACAAAGCAGGTAGTGTATTGCCTGTTCCTCATAGCTTCTTCCTTTCTCCCATAGAGCGTGGCAGCATCCCTCTTCCGAGGAGAGGCCAGTCCTCCTCTGATCCACGAGTTTCATCCCTTTTCAACCTCCTCAAACTCCTCTCCGCTGTGCTCTTCCCCTCTCTGATTGCTTTCCCAACCCTCTGTGACCATCTGCAAGCATATGCCTGTGTTCTTGTATGAAATTCTGAATTAACCCTTTTCCTACTCCCCAAATAAATCCCACACTTCCCCAGGCTTGAGTGCTGCCTGTCCTCACTGTGTGTATTTTCCTACTTTCCTTTTTCTCTTCATTCTCTTCATGCCCAATGCCTGCATATCTCCTTGGCTTTTTGGAAACTGTATCTTTCCCTTTCCTAGTATTGCATAATAACAAATAATTTGAGCATCTCAGTGCTCCTCAAAGGCATTCATTAATCGTGTGTTTTATGTGTTGCCTGTGGGCGGCCTACTGTGGCTCTTCTGGCACACCCACCACTAGGTATAGCTCAGCTTTCACGCAAAAAGCAGCAGCTGGGGCCCTGCTGGAAGCAAAAGCAATGAAAATATTCCAAGGGAGTCGGCGAGCTCTGTGGCCTTTGCAATAAAGAAGGCTCCACATTTTTAGTAGTATTTGTCAATTAGAGGCTATCGTTGTGTGAGCAAAACTTATGGTAAATTTATGCCTGCAATATATTTTGTATACTGTTTTTTCTGGAGAGTTTAGCAGATGTTGTTAAACATCTGCCATCACACCACTGTTACTCTGCCTCTTATGTGTACCATTTCTAAGGAAAGTGTACTTGGTGTTTTCCTGTGTTTCTCTCCCTCCTGTTACCACACCACACCCCACCCCAACCTGGTGAATAACACAATCATTGAATCTTTTCAGAAATCCTACAGTCTAGCAGTCCTTCATTGCTCTTTTCACTTGTTTTTTACATTCAAAAAGTCTAGTTCTGTCATGTTTATTGAAAATACAAATTGCTCTTTGTTCTCACTGCCACCATCTTTACCCAGGTCACATCATTCATTGACCAGACTACTGGGCAGTCCTCTAAACTGGACACCACTCACCTACATTCTCTACTCATGCAGCATAGTGATTTTTCAAATGCATAAATCAAATCATGTCACTTCCCTGCTTAAAACACTTAGATGATTGATGTTTTACTTAGATGCCATTGGACCACAAGCATTTTGAAAAACAGACTTTAGGTTTTAGAAGTTTTAGCTTCACAGTTTAATTAAGCTGCAGCTACTGAGATGCCTACAGTATCTTTCGCAGAGAACTTGATACACCATATCACCCAGAGTCTAAAGTTTACACATGATGTCACTCTGGGTGTTGTGTGTTCTATGGGTTTGGACAAAGGTATATGGACATGAGTCTACTGTGATAATAGCTTATTTTCACTGCCCTAAAAGTCCTCCATGCTGAGCCTACTCATCATCCACTCTCCTTAACCCCCAGCACTCACTGATCATCTTTCTCCTGCAGTTTTGCCTTTTCCAGATGTTGTATAGTTGGAATCATGTCATGTCACCTTTTCAACTGGACTTTTTTCACAGAGTATTCATTTAAGTTTTCTCCGTGTTTTTTCAGGGTATTATAGCTCATTTCTTTTTAGTGACCATTTGTATTCCATTGTCTGGACGTGGCACATTGTGTCCATCTGTTCATCTACTGAGGGGTATCTGAGCTGCCACCAGCCTTGGGCAGTTATGAATAATACCATGAGGATGTTAAGAATATGCCAACTTGAAATACGCCAATATGGCCCATGGCATAGAGGAGGGACATGAAGATTGCTCTCACCTTGGTGTTCTTTTCTTAAAAGCAGATAAAATTCTTCTGTGAAAGGCCTCTTCATCTTCACCTTCATAAGATGTGACTCTTATCATCAAGGACAGAACGCCGAGGCAAGAGAAATCTGCATAAGCCTCTCGTCCCCGGGCCACATCACCACACGGCGGATAGCCCTCTTCTCCTCTCTGTAGGTTGATACTTGGCAGAGCTGGGCGTAGCCTGAGTGTGCTCACCCAGGGTCCTCGAGTTAGGAGCTCCGTGCCTAGGCTGCTGATGCACCTGGTGGGAAGCACCTAGCTTTTGCAGGCTGCTGCCCACAGATGGCATTGATGGAGCTCTCAAGGTACTCTGGTTAGTTGTGGAGACTGTTACAGAGGAGCAAGCCTGGCCTCTACTGCCCCTCACTCCCTCTGAAACACACTGGCCCTTCTGAGGCCAACTGCTGTGGGGTCTCACGGAGCTGAGCTACTGCTGGTGCCATGACCTTGAGCTCTGGAGCTGAGAGGAAGCCAGGGCCTGGGAAGGGATCTGTCTTGCTTTCAGCATTGTCTACTCTCTTGAGAGCTCATGTGGTTCCCCAGGAATACACTGATCTCTCAGAAGACGGTGCCTCCTGGTGAATGGAGTGCCTCTGCCTCATCTGTGCTCTGGAAGCTGGCATCACCTGTTAGTGCAGTCACCTTTGGGGGCAGGTGTCCTGTGTGCGAACCTTAGAGGACATGCAACCAGCATCCAGACGCAGACAGGAGGCTAAGGCAGAACTGTGCCTCCTCCTCGGCTGCACTAAATATCAATGCGCATGCTTCCATGTGAACGTCAGTTTCCGTTTTCTAAGTGCACGGACCGAACACTGCATTTGCTGGATCATGGGAAAAAGTATGCTCAGGTCTCCAGGACACTGCTGCGCTGACTTCCGAAGTGGCTGCACCGTCTTGTATTCCCGCCCGCACCAAGCGAGGGTTCTGTTGGCGGAGCATGTCCTCACCATCTCCGGTGATGGTGTTCCAGATTCGGCTGCGGTGACAGCCTGCGCTGGTGTCTCCTTGCTTCGCTTCCACTTCCCTAACTGTGTGTGCCACGGAGCATCTTTCCATGTGCTTATTTGCCCTCTGTGCGTCTGGTTCAGTGAAGTGATCTTTAAGATCTTTAGCACTTTCAAAGATCGGGCCGCTGGTTTTCTTACTGTCAAATTTCAGCTCTTTGAACATGTTGGCTAACAGGTGTGTGTGTGTGTGTGTGTGTGTGTGTGTGTGTGTGTGTGTTTCGCAGATGTTTTTTCCTGGAACCACAGACTTTTCATCTTAACCAAAGCATAATAGCAATGATAGGAAAATACTTCCTTTCAGGACCACTAGCACACAAAAGCTTAACAGGCAGAAAGGCTCCATGGATGTCTCCTCTCACAATAGGAGGAGTCTGCAATGGAAGCCTCCCAGAATTGAACGCTGGAATTTGAAACTTGCTGCTTCTCTATTGCTCAGGTTAGTGATACTCATTTGCATTCAGTTACAACAGAAGAAGCATCTCCAGCCTTTCCTCTGTTTTGGCTGTCTTGCTCAAGGGTGACTTTTTCAGGGGTGGCATTAGAACACCTTCAATGTTGGAATTCTTTGCTCTTCTTGCTCTGCACAAGTAAGATTATAAAGCAGGCTTTGGAACATTATGGTATGTGTGCATGAGAGAGAAAGAGAGAGAAGGAGAGGGAGAGAGAGAGGAAATGAGAGAGAGAGGGGGAGAGGAAGAGAGTGAAGGGGAACGAGAGAGGGAGAGAGAAAAGAGGGAGGGAGAGCACTGTGTGCATGTATGTGTGTGGTTTGATTGAAATTTGGCAAAGCATGTGCACTGTCAGCTATTTCTGTATTTATCTGTTACTTTACAAGAAGAGCACAGTGGCCTTCCAAACCTTCCATGGTATAGACTTGCTTACCTATGCTACCAGCTATTTTCATGGCTGAGACAAAATATCTGACACCCACAATCTAAAGACGAGGAGGCATAATTTGACCTACTTTGGTAGGGTGGCTTCAAGGTAGAAGAAACATGGAGGAAGTATGCATGGCAGCAAATCTGCTCAGGTCAGGGGGACCTGGAAGTGGAGCCGGAGAAGAGTGCCAGAGATAGACCCCGAGGCCAGGCCTCCAAGACTCACCCAGAAATGTTCTCCCCCAGCTCCCCAGGCAGATCCCGAGGCTGGTCAGGTTGACATTTACCCTAACACCACACCTATGCAGTGTCTTCAAACATGCTGTCCCCATGCCCTGCAACCTTTCTCTTTTTAACCATGATGTGGTCCCTTCCTTTCATCAGTCATTTTGTTGACTATTAGGCATGCTCTTTGCCCCTACGAGAAGCTTGGGATATTCCTTCTTCTATTTGTGTTGTATCTGCCTCTTTATCTTTCAGATATCAGTTCTAAATTAAACTTGGAGAGCCTTTAGAAGGTCCCTGTACCCAAGATAAAACATCCACACCAACACTATAACCAGTCTACCCACTGGTTTATTTAATTAGTTATAACTTGTTGTTGAATTGTGAGATCATCTTATTTGCTTATCCATATTGTATCAGTCAGGGTTTACTACAGAAGCAGATATAATGCAAGATATACAAATGAATAAGAAATGACAAGATCAGTTTATGATGGTCACCACAGTCAGAAGAGTAAGTGTGCAGAGGGTGTCTGCACATGGAAGCTGAAGGTTTCAGTCCAAGGTCTGGAACTCACTGCAGTGTCCCTGTGAGTCTGCATCAGGAGGCCAACAGGTCTGTGACAGAAGGCTGAAGAGTCTAGTACAAACACTGAAGAGTCTGCAATGGAAGCCAGGAGATGATATCCAAGGTCAAGGTGAAGACCGGGGCTCCTCCCAAGAACAGAAACAGATCTCCATTTCCCCTTTATGCTGTCCAAATAAGGAGCCGCTCTAGGGTGCAGGATTGCTGCACCAATTTAGTTAAGCTTCTAAACTTCTTGAGTTGACACAATCAATCCAGCATTATGCATCTGAATACTTTAGGAGCACAGTGGCCCTGTCAGTACTGCAGTGTCCCTCCTGTGCTTGTAAGAATGACTGCATGTAGTAAGTGATCAGGTAACAACTATTGAATAAGTGAGCCAATGAACAGAGAACAGTAACTGACATCTAAATCAGAGTCCTTCAAAAGGCCCTGCAAATGATGATGCTTGTGTTTTCTGGGGAGAAGTAGCTGTCCATGTTGGGGAGGATGCAGAATCAGGGGCATCACTTTGATTCCTGATAGAACAGCTCATGGTAAATGCATGCTGTTACAGTTTGTATATAGCTGGCCCCCCAAGCCTCACGTAGTCATGGAAGCGACTGAATCTGGTGTTTGTGATTGATTCGTTGTCTAGTGCTGGGATTAGAGATGTAAGTTCTGCACCCACCCAGGGGGGAGCCGGCTGAAATGTGAGGTCTGAAAGGAGGCATGTTTTCCCCTTTTTGCACGGTTCACTCTTGCCGCTTGCAGCCACCATGAATGGCTGCCCCTTCAGCCACACCACCCTGCCTTGGAACCAGCTGAGTATGGACTGAACCTCCCAAAACTGTAAGAAATAGACCTTTCCTTCCTTCACTTTGGGTGTCAGGTATTTTGTCTCAACAATGAGACAAAAGTAACCAAGACACATTCTTATTACTGACCACCAAGATTGCTTCCGGAGCACACTCAAACCTGTGGTTTCCTTTTCTTCCTTGAACAGTCCTAGGGAAATTCGTCTGCCTGTTTCTCCACTACTCACAATGCATATTAGTTTTTGTTTCTCCCCAGGCTGTTTTTGTTGTGGAAGATGACTTAGTTTCCTGTTTAGTTCTTCCTCTAAAGATAGACTGATACATTTTATCCATTCTAGAAATTCCACACTAGTTACTCAAAGAAGCCAAAAGAGGATTACACAAACAGTACACGAATATGGTAGCAAGTAAAGGATCTTCACCAAAGTTGCACAGCGAAATTCATAAATGTATGTATCAAGGTTGCCTTGAAAACATGACGTCATCAAGACAAGAGCTGTAAGGTGTGAGCGGGATGACTGTGGGTCAACAGGGACTAATCTATTTGGGGTGCTTCAAGCAGAGAAGAATTCAGTGCCAGAAACAAGTCTCAGAAACTCAAAGGAAAGAGCAAGTGGAGCAGTGAGTATTAGTGACAGCAGCCTGAGCTTTCGTGTGAGGTTCAGGAAACCTGGAGGCTGATGCGGTTCCCCCTTCAGAGATCGCTGTCAAGCTTCCTCCCATTTCCTCGCTGTGGGGTGGGTGCTGTCAAGCATCGGCACCTGGAGCCACCATCCCGCCTCACAGCAGCCAAAGCTGCCCAGCCATTCACTCTGCTCTGGACAAGAAGGCAGCAGACGAGCCTTGTCTTCTCCTCCTGTCTCACACAAATTTACCTCCCCCAGAGTGAAAGCCACAGCTGGGCTCCAGAAAGAAGGAAGTCTAGGAAAGATACTTCCAGGCCTCAACCCGGATGTTCAAGGGAGAGGTGGGAAGAATTAAGTCTGGGGGCCAAAGCAAACGCTGTACCAGAGAAACACGGTGCACATCGCACTCCCTCAGTATTAGATGCCTGGTAACAAAGGCAAAGAGAAGCAGCTGCCTGAGAAAGCACCTTCCTCCCTCAGAGACTCCTGATTAAAGGACTCTTGTGCTCGCGTGAGTCTGATTCAATTCCTCATATCTATTCTCTGTTTTGCTTACATATAGCAAGAGTGATAAGAGCAATTCAGGAGGAAAGGCAAAAGGACTAAAGGGCCAAATGAAATTTCCATTGATTCTGGACAAAGCCTGCCCTTTGAAGATATAAGAAAGATGCAAAAATACCATGGCCTGTATTTCAGTACTCAAAAACCTGGCTGGGAGACAAGATTAAAGCACAAAGAACAAATTGAAAGTAAATATGCTGGATAATGATAACATGCATGGTTTTGTAGCTTGTCTTACAAGGACAAAAACTTTGGTGTGCTTGGAGGCAGGGATGCTGAGACTTAAGATGGGTGGTGCTGGGGACCAACAATGTTCAGGTGCATGGGCAGAGGGGGAGACACAGGCAAAGCCGGGTCAGTTCATGGAGAGACAGGAGGTTTACTTTTAAGTAATCTTGAAATTACTTCAGTCTCTGAATTTTCCCTGCCAGCTCTTTCTTTATACTAACTACCAATAGTTCTCAGGTTTTTTCCTGCCTTGAAACATGAAGATCTTCATTTTTATGACCTTACTTTCAAAGATTTGCCCAGAATTAGGCAAATTTCATTTTTTTAAATTATACTCCTTCCATTTCCAGTTAGAAAAATGGAAAGTAAGTAAAGGGGGCTGAGGAGATCTCAGTGGTAGAGTACTGGTCTAGCAATGTAAGGTCCTGTAATCAATCCCCAGCAACACATACACACGCACACGCACACACACACACACACACACATATACACACACACACCCCACCTCTCACAGGAAGTAAAGATAATGATGAATAAGCAATAACTCTCATTTTGAATTAGAAAAGCACATTGGAAAACAAGTTTCTAATAAATAGTTAAGTGGATTATTACTTTGCTCTAATATACTTTTAAAAAGTTTATAAACATTGTTATTATATTGATAATGAACAGATCTCAACATGCCTGTACTTTCTGGAGAAACATCTGCGTGTTTTGATACAGGTTCTGAGGATGTAGGTGGACACAAATACAAATTGACTTTATGACCTTTCTGGCAATAATTCAGAGGTCTTCCCTCATCTCTGTGCTTCCTGTTGTTCATAGTCCTGTCTGCTGAGTACCTGTCTGTCTCTCTTTGACTGCCTGCCATCTTGCATTATACTGTCTTTGCTAATATTCTTCCTCTACCCAGAAGGCACTGAAGATGTCTTTAGCTTAGTTAATTTCTTCTTGTCCTTAGAAATTTGGTCTAGGCACCAACGGCAGCAGAAAATCACCCTTAACTTTGAAGGATGGGTTTAAGGTCTCTGTGCATTCATAAGAGTCTGATTATACTCTCACTGTTGAACCATACATACTATGTTGAGATGTTGGCATTTATACCTGCAACACCAAGATAGGCCCTTGTAGGGGGCCCTTGAAGCTGAAGATTGATCACATGTGTGTGGCTAAAGCAAGACCAGCCCTGAAATCACAGAGAGCCCAAAACAAGCCAGGTAAACAAGCTGTTCAAGCTCCAAGAAGGCAAGGGGCTCAGGCCAGCCAGGAAAAGAAGTTGCTAGGCAGTGGGGTTGAAATCGACACTCTTCTCTGGAGGGTACCAGTATATAAATAAATGTGCTACAGTGGTTGAGCAGTTCCTTCTCTCCTATCAGGAGAGTAAAGGCTCCACCTGACCCCAGCTTTGTCACTTATTTTCTCATCCTCTTGGGGTCCTTACCCCCAGGAACATTTAGAGCTGCAGCTGGCTGCTACATATGGCGCCACACACGGAAGGGGTAAGAGATTGAGGACGAGGGGACACTTCTCATTTGCGTGCAACTGGGGGGAGAAGTGCATTGGTATAGGTCAGTACTCATCACTGGAGAGCATTGATACTGGCTTCATCAGATGTAAAGAGTGGGGCACTGAAACAATCCGTTATTCTCCAGGGCCAGTTATAAGCGGGCCTGTGAGAAACCCCTTCCCCAGTGAAAAAATAAAGCTAAAGACAGACAGGCTGGAGAGAAGCCAAAGAGACAAACAGGCGTAAGAGAATTCAAAGGGCAAACTGACTTACAAGAAACCAAAGGGAAAGAAATGTATGGATTTCACCAGTTGTTAGACATGGGGCAAATACATTCTAAAGAATCACAAATGTAAATGGAACTGTTGGTTGTGTGCTGGATTCTAGTGTTTACATTTTTGTGGTAGATTTGGATTAGACAGAGTCTTAATAATCATAGGCTCCTTGGGACAGCAACTAACCTGTAAAACTTCTAAAAATTCCATGTTTGGCTTTCACGAGCTGATAATAGGCTGGCTTCAGCACCTCACTGCCTCACTAATGGCTTTGTGGTGAGTCTTGATATCTGGTAGTGTAAATTCTCAAACTCCATTGTTTTTCAGAATTGTTTACTACAGGGGTACTTGCTTCAAATTCCCAATTAATGTAACTATGTTTATTTAGGTCTACTTGCTTTCTTATGTCAATTTTTAGTTTTCAATACACTGACACTACACAGCTTGCTGAATTTCTTGCGTTGGATTCCAGAACAAGAAATTGTAAATTTACATACTTGAGAGGAAATGGGAAAATAGCTTAGAGCAAGGCTAAGAAAAGCAAACCAGCACAAATTTATCTGGACCGCTATAGACTTTAAAGGGTTATTTAACAGGGAGAAACTGCTGCTTTCTGCTCCTCTCACTACTTCTCAGAGGCCCCCGAGCAGAGGAGGGAACCAAGGAGCTCCACCAGCCTGCAGCTTGGCCCAGACAAGGAAGAGAAACAATGTTGCTTATTCAGCAGGAGGGCAGAATGTTAGGATTCTAATCTACTATAATGTTGAAAAGCTTAATATTGGCTCTTAAGGATTCTTAAATCTGTGTTAAAATGTTCAAGTTATAAAACGTTAAAAATAAGCATGCCTTTTTGTCTTGGCTACTTTTTTCTCTCATTGCTGAGACAAAATGCCTGATACCCAAAATTAGAGAAGGGAAGGTTTATTTCTTACAGTTTGTAAGTTTCAGTTCATACCCAGCTGGCTCCAAGGAAAGTGGTGTGGCTGAGGGGGCCCACAAGTGGCAAGAGCAAACAGCAAAAAGAAGAGGGGCAAAAGAGAGAGAGAGAACATGCCTTCTTCCCTCCCTTACATAGCATGCAGTCTCCACCCCAGATGGGTGCAGCACTCACACTGATAATCCCTGCGCTAATCCCAGCGCTAAACCCAATGCTAGGCAATGAATCAATCACAAATGCTAGATTCAGCTGCTTGCATGACTACATGAGGCTTGTGGGGGCCACCTAGATACAAACCATAACACCTTTGTAGCTAGAAACTGGTTTAAAGCAAAGCATCTGGTCACCAAGTTGACCATAGTGAATGGGAATGGTTGATCCATTGAGTCAACTTGAAGTCTGGAAGCTGGCTGAGGGGTTCAGTGTAGGCTCGGGGTTCTCATTGTAAACATTTGTGCACTGTGCAGGAGGAGGGCAGAGAGATGGTCTGGGTGCTGCCTGCTCACAACGTAGGGGAAAGAAAAAGGAGGCTTATGCTTCCCTCCTTTGCTCTTGCTACTTTTGCTGTCTCCCACTGCCATGAGCTGCCGCTCCCTCAGACACCGTTCAACGGGCTTCTGTCTCCCCTGCCACCTTCCATCAAAAGGCTTTTCTGCCTTATGCAGACAATTCCATTTAGCCCAGGTGCAGGCTAAGAACTGTTAAACTTGCTCAAAACTTAATTACAAAAACAAAAAAGGGGAATTTTACCTGGAGTTCGTTGGGCAGTAGGCACTAGTAACAAGTTTTAAGTCCTACTAAGGATGGCACTACAGCAGCGGAAAGAGAATTCAATCAGGTAAAAGACAGAAGCCAGGAAGGATCCTTCAGTGAGATCTTCATACGGGGCAATGGACGGGACCCAGTCCAGGGCTAACTTAGGGTTGAGAGTGCGCTCGTGTCTTTCCAGGAAATGCTGAACGGCCTGTCTGGGTGCCACAGAGTGCTGTCCGGCTGTGTCATGGACCCAAACCCAGAGAAGGACTTGATTCCACCTCTCCAGAAGCTGATGCTCAGTCCTATGACAGAGGTGCCTCGGAGACCACACCACAACTGACAGAAGAGGATGACACTAGAACCAACCTTAACTGACCCAGGATGCCCAGAGGATGATAACCAAGAAAAAAACCAAAGGTCCAAATAGATGATGGGAGTGTATGCTAAGTCCTAGGACAAAAATATGTTAATTGTGATAAGATTTTGTCCTTTCCAAATTCTTTTATAAGAGATCTCTGCTAATTAAGCTACAACAATTCTGACTAGTC
The DNA here is from genome assembly GCA_004365215.1 of Cuniculus paca. NCBI lineage: Eukaryota > Metazoa > Chordata > Mammalia > Rodentia > Cuniculidae > Cuniculus > Cuniculus paca. The sequence goes on from RJWT010000028.1 coordinate 81,442, forward strand.
AATTTATAGTGATAAATTCTAAATTTGTAAAAAAAACCACTGTAATTCAATTTAGCTAAAATATATTTGAGTGCACGCTGATTGTGTAAGACATTTGTTAGTCTATGTATCTGTGTATGTTTGTCAAGTGTGTTAAGCAGTTGTTGGGAGTTGCTGAGCTAGTGATCGTTCACATGTGCAGAGCCAAAAGCACAAGTGCACACACAGGAGTGCCCAAGGGCACGGAGTGCCTGAGAAATGCCGTGAGGATACAGGGTGCTGGAGGTGACAGGTGTTCCAACCCCAAGAACACAGGGTGTAAGAAGCGAGTCAGTTCAGCAGAGGGGCAGGTGTATGAATGGCCCCTGGGAACTTAGAGAGTTCTCGTGGACACCAACAACTCTGTGCTTGTTTCTGCATCTGCTCAAATCTGCACAGATCGTCTGTCCATGTTTGTCCCTTTGTTCATTCTGTAAACAGCTGTTTCTTTTTATTTGAGCTCAACAATTTTTCTCTTTTTACATTTTTGGATCATTTAATCAAAGTTTAATTTGGGTCATAGATTAAAAAAAAAACATGCTTCCACCTGGGCTCCCAGTTAATTGAAATGTTGCTAAAATTGGTTGTGTAAATGTAATGTACATTGTTGTTTATCATAACTTGAGAGTCTCTCATTGTTCCAAAATAATGTTAAATGTTGTGATTGAGTTTTTTGTAAGTCATTAAGAAAATTATTAAGATGATTAAACAAAATCCCTTGGGGTGGGGAGAGATTGTTGGACAGGACGTCAATTGATGAATAAGAAAGTGGCCACCTGGTAACATTTAGCCAGCTCTTGCTCATTAATTGGAGGACCCAATGATCTCCATAGCCTCATGGGAAGCACACCAACTAAAGTTATAAAAATATATTATTGGAATGTGTTCACATTGGCCATCATCAAAAGAAATAATATAATAAGGTTTTTGATTTAAAGATGCCCATACAAATGTTTTCATATGGCTATGACAGATTGTTATTAACCTCATGGTGTATCCTTGTATTCATGCTTCCAGATGTACAAGTTTTCCAAAATGTAAAACAGGGATTGTTTATGGTGACAAAATTTTTTTCAGATTCAGAACTCTACCTGTATCAAAAATTTATGAGATGCACATCCCACTAAAGGTTAACAAGTTAGGTAAAAGCTTCTTATGTATTAGATAGGGAAGATTGACTAAAAGGAGATATTTGAAGTCAAAATGAAAATTCAGATGTGTTACACAGTGTCATCATGGTTGTCATGCCACAATGTTGTATATGGTTTGATTTCTATTTTTTCTATGTAAAATATGTGACTGTTTGTTAACATCCTATAGATATTCAAATGTTAAAACATCCATGGATAGTAGAAAGTAAAGAGTTTCATTTTATGTTCTAAGGTGTTTGATATTTAGATAAGATAATAATGTTAAGCTTATTGCCTCTACTACACTGTACTGTTATCAGTCTTTTCTTCTGGATGTTCAACAACTGAGGCTTAGAGACCAAAAATTAGAGATAGATGGGCTAAGAGGATAGCCAATATTTTGGCCCCAGCCCTCCAAGGTCAGTGAGGACCCAAGACATTAGAAAACATCTGCTGTGACAGCTGATACTCAGTGAGACCCTGGTCTTCTGATCAAGAAGACTGTGAGACCACAGAGGAAAGTGGTCATCAGTGTGTAGTGTGCCTAAAAAGAGTCACCAGGAGAAAAGATCTCACAAACTTTCACAGAAAGCAGCCTGGTCAAGCAGTGGCCATGACTCTGACAGAAGAGCTAAGAGGTGCTGTGCATGGTTCCAACGCAATTCTGGAGGAGACTCAGCTGACCTTGATAGATAACAAAAACTGATTGTTTTTAAAACAGGGCTCACCTTAACTTAGTCTTGAACATCTTGCTGAAAATGTACAACTACTAGAGGTATATAAAACAATGCTAAAGTAATATGTTGTAAAAGCAACTCAAATCAGTAACACCTTCTGACAGTTGCCAGCTACACTGACAGCTGACTGCTGTTATGGATTAATGGACTGCACGGGGTTTCAATTGTGAAATGCAGGACTTAAAATCTTTGGACTGCACTTAAAATGAAAACTGTTCAAGAATGAAAAGGTCTTCTACAGAGTTCTTCAAACACAGCTCCTCCTGCTTCTACTGACCACCCATCCTGTGCTACAAAACAAAAAAGAGGGATATGTAGGGAGCCTTGAAGTTGGAGATTGATCATGTGTGGGGCTAAAGCAAGACCAGCCCTGAAAACACAGAGAGCCCAAAACAAGCCATGTAAACAAGCTGTTCAACCTCTAAGAAAGCAAGGGGCCCAGGCCAACCAGGCAAATGAGTTGCTAGGCAGTGGGTTTGAAATTGATGTTCTTCTTCTGGAGTGTATGGAGTATATAAATAAATGTGCTACAGTGGTTGAGCAGTTCCTTCTCTCCCATGAGAAGAGTAAGGGCTCCACATGACCCCAGCATTGTCTCTTCTTTATTTTCTCATCCTTTCGTGGTCCTTCACCCCAAAAACCTCAAGAGCTGCACAGGTCACAGCAGACCCTGTGTCAGAACGGGAGCCATGTAACAGCAAAGAGTGAACATTGTATTCTTTCTTATCAGAAGGCCTGGTGCATAGGAGATGCTTGAGTTGAACTGAGCTGGAAAGAGTGGAGGTTGCACAGTTGGGGGAAATCTTTGGAAGGCCAGATCACTGCATTAGGGAGCCAGGAAACAATGCTAAAGTTCATGAATTTGGGATGCAGGGAGTCACTTCCAATTCCATGAGCATTGTCTTTGAACTAGGTACTTACAGAGCTTTACGGTGTGCAGACCGATCTAATAGAACTTACAGTCCCGAAATCAACCCAGGAGCACAGACCAGCTGGCTTGAGACAGAGGTGCCAAGGATACTTGCTGGGAATGGATATTCTTCTTAATGAACAGTGGCAGACACACATGCAAATGAATGAAATCTGACCCGTAACTTCCATAATACACAACAATACACTCAAAATGGAGTAAAGACTTTAATGTAAGACCTGCAACTATAAACCCCCAGAAGAGAACAGGGAAAGTCTTCTTGACATGGCCTTGTAGTGTTTCATGGAAATGACACCAAAAGTGCAGGCAAAAGAAAAGAAAACAGACATGTGGAATTACATCAAAGTATAAGTGTTCTGTCCACAAAAGGAAAGGCTGCTGGTTGGTGGCATTGGAAGAATGCATTCGTGAGCCATAGGCTGCGGTCAGATTGAGTCTTTCAGGACATGGTGCATGGGAAGCTCGGCCTCCAGGGTGGGATCTTTGTGGAGCAGAGTTGGTGGGAGGTGATCACTCACTCTACACAGTACCACACCTGGGAGGGATCTGTGCTGCTCTCAGAGTGAGCTGACTCTCGAGAATGGGCGTTGTTATGAAGACTACGCCTGGTTGAGTCACTTCCTCTCTGGCATCCTCCTCCACCCTGAGCACCTCTGCTCCCACCATCGCAATGTCATCACTGCAAAGCCTTCACCAGAGTCAAGGAAAAGCCAGTACCAGAGTCTTGAACCTCCAGTTCTGTGAGTTACATAACCTTTTTTCTTTATGTTACTCAGCTTCAGGTATTTTGTTATAGCAAGAGAAAAGGAGTGAATATGCTGTACCTCACAAGGGGTTAACACATAAAATACACAAGGCACTTCTACAAATCAATAATAAAAAAGCCTAGCAGTAAAATCCAAATGTACTTACTTTAAAAAGTGTGCAAAGGAACAGAAGAGACATTTCTCTAAAGTGATACTCCAATGGCCAAGAGCTATGTGGCAGGTCACTAGTCCTTTGGGAGACACAGAGAGACACCACCTCCCACCTGCCAGAAGACTAAAGGGAGAATGCTGGATGAGATATGCAAATAAGAGAACTCTTGTACACTGTGGATGGTGGCTTAAATTTGGGCCACAATTATGAAAAATGAAGGAAGTCCTCAAAAAATTAAAAACAGAGCCATGTATGATCCAGTAATCCCACTTCTGGGTATATATCCAAAAGAGTTGAGGAAATACCTGAAATCCTGTGTCAATTTCAGTATCACTCACAATAGGTAAGATGTAGGAGCAATCTAAATATCCTTGATTAATGAGCAAATAAAGAAAAAATGGTGTCACCATAAGGAACATTATTCACCCTTCAAAGAAAAATCTTGCCATTTGTAACCATACGCACGAACATAGGAGATATTATATTAACTGAACTAAACCCCACACAGAGATGAATACTGCATGATGCTACATCTGAGGAATCTAAAATAATCTAACTCATAGTGTTGCAGGGCTGGAAATAAGGAGGCAGGCATCAAGGTATAAGTTTCAGTTTACAAGATGAGCTGTTCCTGGATGTCTACTGTTGAATATAACGTGTGCAGCTGACTGCTGTATTTTATGCTTAGAATTTGGAAAGAGGAAAGATCTTCTGGTTAGTGTTCTTACACACATGCACGCACACTGACAACTAGTAGACTGGAAGGCAACTTTCAGGGGGATGGCTAGATTTCTGGCATGGATTATGATGGTTTATCTCAGAATCCATCCACTGCTTACAGTAGAAACCTGCAGCTTTTGTCGCGTTTAATGAAGTAGTTTAAGAAGTCCTCCGCAATACTCTTATGTTTTTAGCTATCTTGGAGGTAGCACGATACATATGCTCAGGTTGCTAAGTGAGGTTCTTGGGCCCAGAAAGCTGACAGAATGTGGAGGGCCATTCAGAGACATCTTCCCTGAAGCTGCCTATACTGCATCGAACAAGGCAAGAGGAGCAGGGACTGTAAATGGTCATCTGAAGGAGTCACTTATCCACACAGCCTCACCAGGAAATTGAGGACTTCGTTGTTGTTGAGTTTAAATGCAATGCAAATGAGTTCAGTCAGTTTTAATTCCATGCTGGTTCTTTGACCTTCTAGAATATCCTGTGTCCACAGAGAGAGCCAGTGCAGCACACAGCCTGGTACTTAGTTTGGGTGACATTCAAAGCGTGGACGGCAAATACTTCTGCCGGAGGAAATTCAGTGCAAAGGTGCTGCTGCTTGGGGCCATCGAGCCACCAATCTGTCAGAGTTCTGCAGTCACTTTGCTTTTCATTCCGTATCACCGGGCATGGGTAATCCTCCGGCTCCTGCTCGATTTCATCTTAGAACGGCAGTCTCACACAAAGGTTGCCTGGAATGTGCCAATCTCCTTGTTCCTGCTCTGCTTGCTTCTTGGTGAGGCTAAGGCAAGAACGTGAAATGTGAAATTGACCTACTAACAAGTGAACTTATTTAAGTAGGGCCGGTCTCAGATGGACTCCTGATTGTTGGAATCATTAGAGAAGCCATACTTATTTTCTGAAATTTGAGGAAAACTGAGTGTAGGTCACACGTGTGTACGTGTACGTGTATGTGTGTGTCACAAGGGACTTGAACCAGGGCCTTTGCATTTAGCTATACCCCAGCCCTTTTTATTTTGAGACATGGCCCTGCTGAGTCTCCCAGAGTGCTGGAATTACAGGCGTGCATGAATTAATTATTGTACACACTCAGTTAAGGCCCAGGCAAGTGTTCAAGGCATTCATGGCCATTTAAATTTTGTTATATCTCTTTATTACACTTTGGACTGTTGGTGCTGCAAGAACTAAGGCCTTGGCTGTCTTTCCAGTTTGTGACTGCCAGCACCTCACACAGCTCACCTCGTGCAGGAAGTGCTGAAAGCACAGTTACTGAGTGAACAGCTAAATTACGAAAGGCTGGTGTTTTTGCTTATCGGCAAAGTTTTCAATGTGTTTCAAATGGAAGCATATCACCAGCACCTTCTGAGCAGTGTGTCTCACACCGTGCTGTGCACCGGCCATCCCGGGGGATCTTGCCATGCAGAGCTGGCTTTAGCAGAACCAGGCCAAGCCTGGAGCTCAGTGGTGTCCCAGGCTGGCAGCTGGCTGGGGTCTGCAGGCTCTCAACTCACTGCCCTTTGCCTTTGCCTCTGTTCTAACCTGGTTCATTCACCAGGCCACCTCCATTAGCCATGATAGCTGGACTCCGTGTCTGCTCAGCCTGAGGCCTGGGACTCACACTTCTCTGAGAAATGACTCAATTGCAAGTATCACCCTCCACTTAGAGAACTTACCCTTGGGACTTTTGATTTAGAGTTCATAGAGGAACCTGCATTTGCTGTCTTTGTGTCACTCTCTTAATGCAAAGAGTGTACCTCACCTGTTGGCAGAGACTCAAGTCAGTCTTTTTGTCTTGCTGTCATTGACTTTGAAGGGCTCTCCAGCATAAAATTGTGTGTATGACAGAGCCTATGCTTTAGGTTAAAATGTTACCGACACAGAAATCTACCAGATATTTTACAGTAATACCACAGCCAACAAGCAGGGTCAGTGCTGGAGAGACGAGATTCCTTTCCTCACAAGGTGTGAGGGATGCATTTGCAGGGAGAGTGCTGCAGTCTATTTACTATCAAGTCTGCTCTGGGCCCAGGGGCATCCATGCATTTCATAGGTTCCTGTAAGAGTATTCAACTGCTTGGAAACTGAGAAGTTCTACCCATAGCTTATGACCCGCTTGTTTGTTTGTTTTGGTACAGTACTGGGGATTGAACTCAGGGACTTCATATTATGACCACAGCTTTTCTTTTTTATATTTAATTGTTTTTGGAGACAAGGTTTCCTTTAAATTGCTAAATCGCCCTGGCTAGACTCAGATCTGCAAAATCTTCCTGCCTCACCCTCCCGAATGCTGGGATTACAGTGATATGCTACTGTACTGAGTTCTACTGTACTTTCCATAGAAGAAGGACTTCTCACTTCAGTAAGTCCCGGCTATGCTTTTCCTTAGCTTAAAAAGTATTAAACAGTGACTTATTCTTTTTTTCCCCTCTAAGTATTTTTTGTGTTCGATCAATCACTTCTCTTTTCACAACTTTCTACTATTCATGTAAGTTTTTGTCTCAAAATTGCATGACTTTCACTTCTTGGCTTACTTGTTTTAAACTTAGTATTTGGTTATTCTTTTTTGTCATCAGAAAACACTTTTTAAAAGTTAAAGACATTTATCTCCATGGAATGAGAACATAGAAGTATTTTGCTTCTCACCCCTGCTCAGCCATTTCTGCTGTTAAAGATTTTGTGCTGTTTTTCACTGTTTTCAGAGAATGACTTGGCGATGGGAAGAGATTTGCTTAATTGAATACTGTCCTACAGGTGGTGCAGGGAACAGGATTCACTGGCAGAGGAGACAGCAATTATTTATACATAAAAGCATTTTCTAAAGGAAAGACAGATTTATTTTCAGTAACTCTAGTACTAAGAACATATATGGCCTAGAGTTCGCAAAAATTTGTTGAGTAAGTGAAACTCAGTATGAAATGAATGACTAAATGACAGCATTTGTTCAACAGCACACCAGTTGTATACTGCACTCAGAGTGTAAGATGTTTACAAGTTGAATTATTTTTGTTAGAGTCAAACTATATGCACTTTTAAAGACAGCAGAGGATGCATACTATTAGATTGCTTAGGTTTACAAAAAAGTCAAGATAAAATGGTCATAAAGTAAATTTTAAAAAATTATGAGAATACTAAAGTAAGGGAGACGCAGTATTGAAAGTGGCCTTTTCAGAAGTCTGGTTCAAGGCCCAAAAACTTCAAAGTAAAATGGTTTGTCATAAAGTAAGTTTTAAAAAGTCATGAGAGTAACGAAGTAAGGGAGACGCAGTATTGAAAGTGGCCTCTTCAGAAGTCTGGTTCAAGGCCCAAAAACTTCAAAGTAAAATGGTTTGTCATAAAGTAAGTTTTAAAAAGTCATGAGAGTAACGAAGTAAGGGAGACGCAGTATTGAAAGTGGCCTCTTCAGAAGTCTGGTTCAAGGTCCACATGCCAGTGGACTGCTCGTGTGCCTGCGAATCTTCAACCTGCATTTCCTTGCAATCTTTCTTCCTTTATCTGAACTTCTTATATACACATAAATGAATATATATACATTGTGTGATGTACAACATATTCATTAAATATATAGTTTGTGAAATAAATTTCTTGCATAAAAAACTAGCACATTCTATGTATACATTCGGATGTCTTATCTTCAAGCTGCTGTGTTTTTGTTTTTGTTTTTTGGGACTGGGGATTGAACTCATGCCCTTGTACCTGCCAGGCAGGTGCTTATACCACAGAGTTAAATCCCCAGCCCACTACTGGGATTTAATGAGTGTTTTTATGTTCTTATACTTAGTCAAACATCTCCCCACTTTTTGTGGGTGCTGAAATGAAGTCAAGACTAAACAAACTGATCAATTTCACAAGGGAAGAGAAATTTAAAATTAAAAAAAAGCAGTTTACTTGGAAATAGTTCAGAACATACTAGTTTGGCAGAAAACTTTACTTATTGATCTATGGTTCACAGGGACACATTTGAACTTGGTAGGAGCTGTTTTCATAACATGAGGAAGATTCATCAACAGAGTAATGAAAGACAGTATGGATACTATGTGGATCACACGAGATGAATATACTACTTATATTATCGTGTATTACTTTTGTAAATTGTGAGCTTAAATGACTTATCAATATCCATGGGTCCCTAAAGCACATTTCAAAATAATTTAAGACAATTCACTTTATACTCTTTCAGGATTTCTCACATAATGTACTCTGAATAATTTTTATTTTTGTTCTAATACAAATAAAAAAGGCAACACAGGTATGGAGTGGTTCCTTTCTTTAAAAGGTAGTCTTTTGTGATGTTAATCAAACAGAAAGCTGTGAGTGTCCTGCCTCTTGTGCAGAGGCAGAAGAGTGGGCATCTATGTTGGATAGGGCTGTGTTGTAGTCAGCATCAGGAGAGATCTTCATTCAAAGTTTAGCATCAAACATTGTAGCAGGACTGATCACCCAGTGGCCCTAAATACAAAATACCCAACAGAGGCTCTGACAGACCTGAAATTTATCAGAGAACAAGCTCATCACAAATCCATGTAACAAATCAGCAGCCAGACTTTGTTGAGCTGTGGCTTTCTGCTGAGTAGAGATAAGATTGATTGCTGCAACTTCCACAACCTCTCTTAGGCAACAATAGGAATATGAAAGGCAGTGTTTGGGAGAAGGTGTTGTGTGAAGGCACAGTTGCAGAGTTTAACAAAGAAAGAGGTAAAAACTGGTGAAAAAAACTCCAGGGATAAGGAATTAGCAGATGATAAATCAAATAAATAAGTTCTGTCTTACTTACCTCATGGACTGTGATGACTGCCTCGCCTCCAAAACTGGAAAGGGAGGCTGGCTTCGTTTTTCCTTGTAGAAACAGTTACTGCTTTTCTAATATGTGATATAAAATCAACTGCAGGGCTATCGCTATTGATCAACATTCTCGATATTTTACTCCCAGTTCTTTTATGTGAGAATTGTCAATGTGGTTACATTTGTAAACTAATCACACACCATGAAACAGTAAAGGACTGATTCAATCAACTTAGAGACAAAAGAATAGTTTGGTGTGGTTTTCCGATTGGTAATAATGAATGCTAGAGAAATAAGGGAGATCAACAGAAATTACTTTAAAAAATATTGTTCATTTGGGTGTTTTAGGACCCTAAACCTTCTAAAACATATTCACTTGTACTACTGAAATTACAAAAAGGAATTGAGCAGAATTTTTGTGTGGTTGGGGGTGTTTGCCTGACTGGGCTTCCTCTCTGGGACAAGGATAATCTATGCATTCTAGAACTGCAATTCTATAAAGCAAGACGATCATAAAGGTACCTGAATTAAATCAATATTTTAATCTTCAAATACATTATAAATGTCTAGGAGATATATGTTTAGGGAAATTATTTTTAAGATATATTTGTAAGGCAGTTCCAAAGATAAACATCAGTGTTGTCACATAAATTGTTACATGGAAAATTGATAGTTGAAACAACTCAGACAGTTCTTTCCATTAAACATAGTAGGAAACTATTCATTTTCTAAGTGTCTTTATTTATGTTACTCAGTGAAAATACTGAGAAGTAATACAGCATAGTGGGTAACGTCACAACCTTGGGAGTCTGGTGGGCCTTGGGCCACACTGCAGCTGGCCACAGGACTGTGATCCGATTCCTTACGTGTTGCCATGGCTGCAAAGCGAGCCTTCAAGCGCTCATCTGAGTGGACCCCTGCCTTGCGAAGAGCAAATGGCTTAGTGCATGCAGGGTGCGTAATACCCTTCACACCTCACAGCAGCGCTCATGTCAGAGTAATTATTATTTCAGCATTAGTTCCTGGAATCACAAGCCTTTGCAGTATCAATTGGAGGAGATACCTTTATTCTTCAAAATATATGCATAAAACATGGAGTTGATGTGACTATTTTTTTTTTCTCAAATGTTGTATTTTCATCAGGCTGTTACTATACCTGTCCCCACAATGAGGCTGCTGTTTCAGGCCCTCCTCTGCAGGACCAGCTGAGGGCCCCAGCTTGCCTTCTCCCACTATGGCTCTGCTCGTTTTGTGCCCCTTGCTGAGAATGTCCCTTCCAGGGTTTCTGTAAAAGATGTATCATTTTAAAAAGTCCTGTACAAAGCTAAGGTTTCCATTTTCCATGCCACCTCCTGTACCTCTCCAGCTGTGGGACAGGGAAACATAACCTTTCCTGCATTTGGTCTGGGAGGTGTCATCTATTTCTCCCCCATGAAACTTCTTCATGTACCTGTCTCCTTTGTCCTGTCCGCCTGAGATGTGGGCCTTGTCCCACCCACCCGCCCCCTTCCTCTTGACAGCCCCAAGCTGGTGAGAGGACACCGAGTTGTTTCTCAGTGAATAGGTACTGAGGTTGGGGCATCTTGAAAACCAGCAGGGTTTTAATAACACTGATGATATGTACTCATGATGTTACAGAACTTCTTAAGAATGAAGAAAGTTTTCACTTTGACAGCTATCACTGTAAATTTTGTTAAAATTCTGTCACCAGTAGCATTTGGAAATAGAAACTTAAGTTTTATTTTTATACATTATCCTAGAAGTTGAGTATCCGTCTTAAGGAGAATAATCCTGGCCATTCAGCCTCTGAATTTCTTTTTTAAACTTTCCCCATCAGAAATACTTGCTAGCTTGGATTACTTAGATATACCTTCATTCTCCACTTTTTGTGGTTTATTTCAATGACTGATCTTACTTGGTTGTCCGATGTTCTTTTTTGGTAGACAACGAATTCTTCCACCCAGAAATCCCAGTCAGTGCCAAAAATCAGACTGCGGTGTGGCCTGGAAACAGCTGTTTTTGCCCAGGAACCAGGGCCAGCTGGGGTAGGGGCGGCCCATGCAGCCTCCCGGGGGAACTCTGGCTGCTGGGTTTTCCAGGGACCAGGGGCTCCTGCAGCAGTGGGGCAACAGTGATGATGATGGTCGGTATCTTCCACAGACTCAGCACTTTTTTTCGCTCCTCTAAAAAACACTTTGATATTTGGTACAATGCAGATGCAAAAAGAAATTAAGTTTTTCTTTCCAACTTTGGATTTGGCCACAAGGCATTTTCGTCCTCAGAGAACACAAGATGAAGCACACGTAGACATGTGGGGACGGCACGACTCCTTGTGCCCTTGTGTGGGGTCCACAGCGAGCCAGCTCGGCTGGGCGGTAGTCAGGCCAGCGGTGCCCATTGCTGAGTACTTGTCCGACGTGCATGTGGCCTGGACTCCACCTCAGCACCACAAAAAAGCCAATCACGATACAGTCCACACAGCATTTCAGAGGCAAATATTTCTAAAAAATTTTAATGGATAAGTTTCATTAGTTTTTATCTGTATGACTTTTAATGTTAACTTTTCATGTTTTTAATTAATTTTGAACTGAGACATATAAGCATAAAATTATATAGACTAATGTACTGTAAGACATTTTGAGATGTCTCTCTCTATATATATAGATATATATGGTTCAAATCAGGGCAAACATATCATTTCTTTGTCTTCTTTTTCTTTATGTCTCTATGATGTTCAAGAATAAATTCATTTGTTCAGAAATCTCCTATCACCCTTTGTGTTCCTGTGCTACCTGTTGCAACTGAAATAATTTAGTGGGTCAAGGTAGGATATAATAGAATTAAATTATCAAAAAGCAAAAACAAAAACAAAAACTCCAAAACAAAATGAGTTTGGAAGAAGCCACTCAAAGAAAATTTAAGGGAACTCCTCCCCAATTGAACTTAATGAATAATGTGAAAATAGAAGGGTTATTCTTGAAGATGTAATTGGCCTAAATTATATTAGGTCACCCTGTTTTGGTGGGTTACGGGAAAAGTTCCAATAATTAATGGACAGTTATTAAACATCCATCTTGTGCACAGCACGGATGCACGCTGAAGGCCTATGAAGAAACACAGTAATTATGATGTGAGAAGAACTGTAATTGGATGTGGATATGGACAGGTAATTGAAACCATGAAAGGCAAGTGAGAGAATTATAGGTGAGGGACAGCAAATTCAAGGCAGGTTATAAAGGGAAAAGACTCACACATAACCGAAGACTGAGGAGAAAAGGCTGGAGAGCACCACGGTACAGAACAGGGCAGAAAGATAAGAAATAAACTCCATTAAAGCAGCCTCTAAAAGTGTACCAAGAAAACAGCTTAGTGTTTTTTTCTGTCTTCTGAGCTGATGCATTTGTTTTCTTTTAGAAATATGTGGGTTAAACTCTTTGGATAAAAGAAAGGTACTAAAAATGTCAGTTTAGTATTTGGAAGTCAGTACTCAAACTATCTGTGCCAGAAAAAAAACTCCAAAATGCACACTTTCATCCTAGGTGAACTATTGGGCTCAGAATTACTGTTTAGAGAACCTGGTAACCCAGCCAAGTCTGTTCATTCAGAATACAGGCTGGATGTGCTACCATGTGGAACCCTAACTGAAGACCTTTCAGGAGGTAAGAGACAGAATGAATGGACCTAAAGATCCTGTGAAGGGTACATCTTTTAAAAGTGGCCTGAAAATCCTACTGGCTTCCAGCTAAATAATTTTGGGAGTGGATCTCTTAAAGGAGTGCAATTGTTTTAGGGATACCAGTGTGAAAGCTTATATAAGACTGAATTCCATTAAAATACTGTTTTATCAACATTGCTGATAGTGGCTTTTCTCTGTGGTGTGGTTTGACAGCCTCTGCCCAGTGTTCTGGGCACCATGTCTTTACCTATTCATTCACTCCTTGTCTCAGTTATTTTTCTCTTGTTCCTGGGACAAAATATATGACATCCAAATTGAAGAGGGAAAGGCTTATTCCCTCACAGTTTGAAAGAGTTTTAGTCCATAATGAGCTCCAAGGCAGGGTGGCATGGATGAGGGGCAACAGTTAATGGCAGTGGAGGTACCAAAAGCAACAAGAGCCAAAAGAGGGGGGAGCAAGCCTCTGTTCCCACCTTATGTTGTAAGCAGGCTACCTGCCCTAGGGCAGCTGTAGCACTCACATCATCTCTGTGCCCTCCTCTTGCAGACTCAGGATGTTTACAAAGTGAAGACCCTAGCCCCCTGCTGAATTGCTTAGTAAAACTTCTAAACTTCTCAAGTTGACCCAATGAATCAACTATTACAACATCTTGGAGCATAAACAGCTGCCCTAGGGTATGCCCTCTACACTCTAGGATGTAGAACTGCTGAGTTAGTTCTATACTTCTCAAATTGACAGAATGAATCAACCATAACACTCCTTGCCAATGTGTCCTCTACCACCTTGGGTTTGCTGAAGTTTACTGTTGAAGCATTATTTTTGGGGGGCCACAAATTCTTTCTTCCAATTTTAAATGTGGAGTTTCTGAGAGACTCAACAAATATCACCCCTTCTCCCATCCAAGCTTGTAATTTTTGGAGGGAGAAATACTAGAATTAGGCAATTATGGAATAATGCATCTGCTTTAGCACTGATAAAACTGATAATTGAAGATTATGGTTTCTTGTGACAACCCAGGGGTACTTGTCAATAATTCTTTATTAAATTAACCAAACTTAACCTGTTGGAGACCAGGGTGTGAAAGGGTCAAATTGTTGACCATGAAGGGATCTCTGATTTTGTTGGAAAAGCTCCTATTCACTGTGCTCTGAAGTCAAGATGACACCACAACTCTGGCAACCGAGGACATGGGCTGCTGACACTCCCTATTACAGAACAACAAAGCTGCCAACCTTAGGAATCAGACAGTTCTTCTAATTGGCAAGATTTACTGCCTTTCTCAAGGCCCTGGTCATTTTTACAGGCTTGTGCCTCTGACGTTCCCTCCCCTTCTTGCACTCCCCAAATCTATGAAAACCCAATATATATGTGATCCAGAAAATGGAGTGTTTACTCTAGAGTTTTGACCTTCCTGATTTTCTCCTAAACCATACTACTTGTCTCTTTTTATTTAAGCCTTTGCTGAACTCATTTTAGGAGGTTGGGGGCTAGACTGATGATTAACTACCAAACAGAGAGAATTTTGGACAGTTGTAGGCTTCTTTTTCTTGAAGAAGCTGGGAATGGAGGTGAACAGACCATGTACTCTCAGTAGGCAGGTGGACCTCAAGATAAAGAAGAGGCATAGGCTATGTCCACTCAGCTTCTTTCCCTAATCTTGGTGCCTTAGTTACTTCCTTGTTGCTAGGACCAAATATCTGATATCCACAAGTTAAAAGAGGAAGGTTCATTTTTACTCAGTTTGTATTTTCTCTTTCAGTTTCAGCATAGTTGGCTGGCTCCAAAGCAAGACAGCATGGCAGAGGAGCCCTAGAGAGGTACAGAAGTCCATGGCAAGGCAGGCACAAGTAGCAAGCAGCAGTAGTGAGCTTCCCTTTCCATTGTATATTCTACCCTAGCTGTAATACTGTTAGGTTGTGCCACCCACACCCTGGTTGAGGCCTCTGTCTTCTATAAGTCCATTCAGTCACATTCAGAATTAAGCTAAACCAATTAGAGAACTATTCCAGTATCACACACTCTGAATCCTAACATCATGCAACCATAATCTAGCCCCATCCACAAATCTGTACCTATGAGTGCATGAGGCTTTGGGGAGCACATCTAGATACAAGCCACAACACCTAGCAATCCTAAGTCATTCTGTATCCATGGAAAAGAGTAAATAAGGCCAGGAATCCTCCTGAAAATAGTAGGGAGGTGAACACACATCTATCCTGATGTTAGAGATCTATACTATAGTGTTTTCATTAAAAAATTATTACAATGCATTCAACAATTCCCTAAAGATTCCCAGTGAACAAAACTGGCCCTATAACATTTATTAAAAAAAAGTTTCCATTTAATGGAAAAACGCCAAAAAGATCTGCAAAGTACCTAAGTGATATAAAGACACTGTCAAACATAATAGATTAATCTGTTCTTAGTAATATTTTGACAAGGGTCTTTTTCCGTTTGTCTTATTGACCAATTCTATATAATAAGAATGATTTGTCACACAACTAAGGATGGTGACCTTTTATGGATTTTGTCATTTTTTTCTGTTTTTAGGATAAAATTTATAGCTGACAGACTTGTGTTCTGAAAGTTTATCTGCCTAGCCTGATGTCAAGACCCAAAATTTATTCTAAATTATGAGACATGAAAATATAATGTTTTTATATCACCTGATTTTCCAAAGGTATTTATAAACTACGTGTGTGTGGGGGGGTAATTATGGTTAGTGTTGGAATTCATTTTGTGGTTCTTGTTGAATAAAATTTATTTTGCATGGGTGCCATTTTCTGGAGCCATATATTCAGCACCTGCCTATTGGACTTCAGGGCTGGAAGAATGCACTGTGCTTGACCTTGACCTTGAAGGCTGCAATTGTAGACAGTGAAACCCTAAGTTAGGGTTCAAATCCAGCTTTGTTACCTATTTTTCATGCTTTCTGGAGCAAGTTAGCTAATTTCTCTGTTTCGGTTTTTTTAAAGATGCAAAATGGAAACAGTGTAACATTCAAGGGGATATCTAATAAAATTATGTATTGCAAAAACAAAAAAGCAGGAAACAGCCAGCCTCTGCGCACACACAGGCTGCCATTGGGATGCTCCTGTAGGTAGCCAGCAGGGTCAGGAGAACCAGTCAGCCATGCCTTTGGGAAGCCCAGAGTGTCTGGAGAAGCCTGCCCCACATCCCACTGCCTTCTGGGGAACCTGGATTAGGAGAAATCTAGGTGCCTGACCTATCCCCCTACAATGTGAATGGGCAGCCAACATGGGAAGTGCCTGGGACCCCAAAACCTGTTTGTCTGGAGGAACCCAGGAAAACGTCAAGATGGAGGAGCAAAAGGCAATCTTTGGCCTCCAACCCAAAAAGAACAAGTCCAGGAGACATGGATATGGAGGAAAGTGGAAGTTGCACATCTGAAATTTCTGGGATGATGCCAACTAAAGTAAAGAAACTACTTCAGGAGGCTGTAAAAGAAATCAGATCAGAAATAGTATCTCAGCTAAAAGAAGAAATGACAAACATAAGAAAAACACTGCTGATTGTATCTAAAGAAGACATAGATTAAAAAAAAAAGAGGAGCATAAGAGAATGAGGGAAACTGTGAATAAACAATATAGAGAAGAACTGGAATGCTTGAAACACTCAAAAAGATATCTGGGAAATTAAAAACTCCATTGAAAGCTGGCAAAACCATATGAAAGAAACTGAAGATAAACTTTCAGATCTTGAAGACAGGATGGCACCTAGCAATTGTGAAAGACAAAAATCTCTTAAAAATAACAAGGAACCAGGACATAGCAATTGAATGGTTGCAAGATAATGCAAAGAAAAATACTTTAAAAATGACAGACATCAGTGAAAAAGCAAGAGTCAATACAAATGACATAAACAGACTACAGAAATAATAGCAGAGAACTTTCCAAGCATGGGAAAAGAAGTGGACATATAGCTAAATGAAGCATACAGAACTTCAACTAGCCACAATCAAAATAAATCTACACCCACACATATAATAATCAAGATCCCAGAAAGTGAGCAGAAGAACAGAATATTAAAGACTATTAGAGAAAAGAAGCAGATCATCTATAAAGGAAAACCCATCAGAATCATGACAGACTTCATAAATCATCAAGTCAAGAAGATCTTGGAGTGAAGTATTTCAAGTCCTGAAAGAAAACAACTTCTAACCCAGACTGATGTACCTTGCAAAACTGTCTTTCAAAATTAATGGAGAAATAAGATACTTCCATGACAAAGAACCACTGAAGGAATTTGTGACCACCAAACCAAAGAATACTGAAGGATATTCTGGAGAGAGATGAAAATGACTACAGTCTCAGGAACAGCAGCAGAGTGGGATTGCCAAGGGGGGCAGACAATTGAATGGAGGGGAAAGTAGGGAGTCAACACCAGGAAAAAAGCATGGTAGAGATGAACCCAGTGAATGTTGGCTGTAACCATTAATGTAAATGGTCTCAATTCACCAATAAAAAGAAACACAGACAAAGTGGATTGAGAAACAAGATTCATCAATATGTGGTATATAAGAAACACATTAATTCAAAAGGAAATTCACAGATTGAAAGTCAAAGGAGAGAAGACAATGCTCCATGTGACAGGGAACCAGAAAAAAGTAGGGGTAGCTTGCCCATCAACTGCAGAATGGGTAAGACACAGCATTTTGATACAATGGAAAGCTACTCAGCTATAAAGAAAGATAATCATGAGGTTCTTGTAGGTAAATGTATGCAACTTGTGATCATGCTCTTGGGTGAAATGGTACAGACTCACATAGGTTAACATCATGTTGTCTCCCTAGTATAAAAAACTGAAGGAGTTAGTGGGACCCAAAATATGCAACACAACAGATATTATGAAAGTGAAAGGGAAGAAAATGTCTAAAAAGGGAAGATGATAGCTATTCTTAATTTCCTATTATTTTTGTTTTAAAGTTCTGTATCATTTTCATTATTTTGTTTTGATTGGTTTTATTCTGACTTATTTGGTTTGATTTTATTATATCTGATGGCATGGGCAGCTATTTCAAAGATAACAATATATAGTAACCACTGTTGATTTCCCATTATCTTGTTTTGAAGTACTGTGTTACTTTCATTGTTTTGTTTTGATTGGTTTTCTTCCATACTGTTTGATTTGATTTTTTTTAGACCTGATGGTATGAGCAGCTACTGTGAAGATAACAAGAGGCAGTATGGCAGTCATTGTTGATTTCCTATTATCTTGTTTCGAAATCCTGTATTACTTTCATTGTTTTGTTTTGATTGGTTTTATTGTTTTATTTTGTTTGGTTTTATTCTCTTAAAAATAAAAATTAGAACAAAACAGAACAAAAAAGCCCTACTTATGAAACACTTAAAAAGTATTAGGAACTATTACATTATTGTCCTATTGATTGTCAGATGGTGTAAGCTATTCCTTTTCCTTTCCTACATATATTTTTTTTTGAGGCAGCACCTCATTATGTAGCTCACACTGGCCTTGAACTTACAGCAATCCTCCTACCTCAGTCTCCTGAGCTTGGATCACAGGCATGCGCTACCACAAGTGGCTTCTTACAAGTATCTTAATCATTGTATTTGAATAGTACAGATACAGATGAAGATCCTTTTAGCCACCCTTATTAGTTCTCCCTCTTTTGCATTTTCAGTGCCTTCTTTTCATCCTCCATAAATATAATTAAGGTCCTACTATCCTTTTCTAAAATGGAAAGCAACCTCTTAGTTTCTTTCTTCTATATGTATGAATTTATTATACAGCCTTAGGACTTGGGCATTCTTCATCTCTTTTCTGTTCTAAATCATTCTTCAGTATCTATTCAACTTTGTCACAAGTCGTCCCAGTGGGCACACTGCTTGGCAAAGGGATTATGGTGGTGAGTGAGCACTGCCAGACACTGTGGTCTGGGAGTTCTGCTGCCCTTGCTCTGCTGGAACTTCTCCACAGGAATGAGACCTCCTGCTTTGACAGCTTGGTGATTGTGCTCTCATAGGCCCTTCAAGCCATCCCTTCTGGATCTTTTCCTGATTTCCTCACACCACTTTTCCATAATGCTTTAAACACTTCCAAGGAGTCCATCTTTTGTTATCTTAGTATCTCTGGAGAAGCATCTGCATTTATTCATAAGATATCCTGAGCTGATAAATCTCAAAGGTTTCTCAGAGTCATTGCATTCTGCCTTGCTCAGCATCTCCTGGACTCTCAGATGTGCTTCTGCCTGCTATTTGCCCCTCTCTTGGAAGCATCTGCATTGGCCCTTCTACCTTCTCATGCAGAACCCTGGGCAGTGCCCTCTCTTCCTTCCAAGCTATGTGTGCTTGACCTGGTCCACTGACTCTGCTTTCTTCATACTGGCATGATCACAGTTCCCATTTGTATGCTTGTGAGTGGGCTTTCCTTTCCTTTAAACCATTTCATTCATGCCTAACCTACCTAAATGGTAAGTGTAGCTTAAAAAATTGTATCTGGATCTTTTTCACATTCCCATCCTAGTTTTCTCATATTGTTGAATACTTTTCACCCTCTCCATTAACTGAATTCTGTCCCCAAATTTGTATGTTGATACCCTAATCCCCACTGTGACTGAATTTGAAAATATGGCATTTAGGAGGTAACTGGGATTAAATGGCACTTTGATCTGACAGGGTTGGTGGTTCTGGCAGAAACAGCGGAAAAGGAAGGAGGAAGAGAAGAAGAAAAAGGGGAGGAAGAAGGGGAGGAGGAGAAGAAATACCACTTTGCTATGTGAGGATATATGACATACGGTGGGTGTTCACAAGATAGGAGGAGAGCTCTCTTCAAGAACTAAAGCAGTGGCCACCTTGTTTGGGGACTACCAGCCTCCAGAATTGTAAGGAAATGTGTTTTGTTGTTAAGTCACCCAGAATATAGTCCTTTTTAATGGCAGCCCAGGGAGACTAACACACCACGGCCCACACAAACAGGCAAGTTCACGGTTTTCGTTCTGACCACTGGTAGGTCGCTGAGAACATCATGGCTTTGCACGCTTCCTTCTGTCTGGATGTTTTGTTTCCACCTCACATGAGAGTTTCTCTTTCTCTTCTGAATGCATGCTCTGTTATTTGTCCTTTTGTCTTTTGTAAATGTGCTCATTCCCACAGAACAGAATCATTTACTTAGAGAACATATGCATACATTAGCAGCAATCACAGCATTCAGTTTTGTGTTTTGCTGCCTTATGAGTAACCTGCTTAAAGCAAGAGAAATTTTATTTTATTCCCTGTATTTCCATGGCTGTTTTGACACTGAATAAATACTTTTGAGTGAATTAATGGATTGGTGAATGAATGAAGAACGTGCAGATTGAACATGTTCCTCTGAGGCAGTAGTGCTAAATTGGGGGATGAACCAAGGCTCCCTAGTGTAATATTCTCTTTCTGTGCAGCCTACTTGCTAATTTATTCAGTATTATTTATTAAACAGTTCCTATCTTATTCCATTAGATAGGGAGGTAACCAGTGAATTGAGATAAAGTAAATTTTTTTCCATAAATAGCTTGCTTTTTGTTTTTTAATAACATATTCAGATCATCAAGGGAAAAAAAGCATAACTATCTATCTAAAGACCTCCCAATAAGTACTTAAAGTGTCACCTCTACAGGCCTCAGAGAATAGCGGTGGGTTTCATAAAAAGTTGAAAAGTTTCCTCTTTAGTAATTAGACCTTCAATTATTCTATTAAAGGACTGACAATTACAACACAGAGCTATAATAATGAAATACTTTTAAGAGTTTGAAAAGAATATTTGCAAACGCATCATCAAAATGATTCTGGTAAAAGACAAAGTATAATCTTTTAAGTTTTAGAATAATGTGGTCAGTGTAACTTCATTGTAAATGGTCTACAGAGAAATAAGAATAAATATTAGCATTTAGTTCCAAAATTGTAACCCAATATAATTTGCAATCTCATTTTACAATATAATGTGAGTGGAAACTTCAGTTAAGCCTATTTCAATTCTAATGAAATCTGTGACCTAAAAACTGTACTTTAAAAATTAAATATTTTATTATTAATGCTTGTATCAATTTATCAAATTTTACAATTTAGTTGTTAGTATTTTTAGAAATAGAGCTTGGAGATGCTTTAGTAATCTGGTCTAATACTTTCTTGTATACAGGATGAACCTGTTCCTGGGGAATGTTTATACAACTGGGTACACACATGGTTTATGGTACAGGACAAAGAAAGGTTTGCTTCCAATGTCAAATACCTACTATTGTAGACAAAAGTTCTATTAACAATCAATTATAATAATTTTTCAAAGTGAATGAGAATCAAAGTATGGTAATGGGAGGCTGTGGGATCTGATTTTATCAACCCTAGATTTGAGAGCTGCCTTTCCTGCTGTTCCAGGGGCCTGCGATGCTGACTTGGTTTGTCCTCTGTGCCATCCTGTATGAATTTATAGCAATCACCCCCTCACTGTCCTGATGTCCATGAGGGCAGGTGCCTAGCACAGGGGTGGCATACAGAACAGATGGAAGGTCATTTGTTCATGAGTAAAGAATGAAGAAATGTGTAAATGAAAAGTTAGCACAGAGTGATCAGGTTTCCGTTAGTAGTTGCTCAAATTGGACAGACTGGTTGGACCCTGTCCTTGTGTTAGCTTACACCATTTCAGGTGTTCACTGTGTTGTTCTAGACACAGCACAGCTGAGGAGCTGCCTGGGTGCAGGGCAGGGCTTCAGCCTACCCGCTCCAACCTCACTTTTACCAACTGAGTGTCCCCACCCCTGTGTCCATACCTCGTCTGTCCTGCGGTTTTCCATGACTGTCTGTAGAAACTTCTAAAAAGTCTAGCTCTTGTCGTGCATTTCCAAGGTCTGTCTGATTTAGAGCCCCCACTTCCCAGACCGGGCTCACTGTAGACCACCGACCTGTCCTCACTCTATTTCGTGGCAGGCTGCTTGCGTGAGGTGACAAATTCCCTGAACTCTCCTCAGGGCCACTCTGCCTGGCCAGGTGCCCTCAAAGGCCTCAGGGGGCCGAGTCACCAGAGCGGGCAGTCTTGGGGCGTGTGTCCGGTCCAAGTGACTTTTCCTGGGGCACGAGCTGGTTGACGGGCGGGACTTCCTGGCAGCTTGGTGGACCTGCAGCTGGGCGTGCGGGGCCTGCTGGCTGCTCCAGGGACCACGAGGGCCACTCCCTGAGCACCCACTGGCCTGCGCAGTGAGACGGGGCAGCCAGGCCGCCCTCTGGGTGTCCGGGGAGCGGGTTCCGGCAGCTCCGCAGCGGGCACAAGGCCGCCCCCTCGGGGGTCTGTGCTCGCGAAGCCCGGCTGGGTGGCTGCGCCCCGCCCCTCTAGGCCGCCGCCCGCGTCCCGCACTGCATCCAGCGGGCCTCATCTTACTGACATCCACCGTGATCGTCTCGCTGGTATTGGTGTTAAAATTCGGTGTTTCTTTATAGTTTGTGCTTTGATGCTGCCTTAGTCGCGCTCACCCACGCAGCCTTGACACCCGCAACTGAGCGGACAGCAGCCCAGTCCATGCCTGCGGCTCCACAGCGCAAACCGCGGGTCAGGCAGGGGCTCGGCATGGCGGCCGGAAGTGCGCAGGAGGAGGAGGCGGGGAGGAGACGTGCTCTTCCGGGTCACGCACCAGTGACCGACATCCACCTAGGCCCCACCCCCTCCGAGCAGGTTCACTTGAGCTCTGGGTTGGAGGAATCCGCTGAAGGTCACTGCGCTGCCATGATGCAGCCACCTTCCTAACACGGGAAGCTCTGGGGGACTTGCAAGATCTCAACCATAGCAGATGTCTCATTTTATAAAATCTTTCTTGACTGCAAGCCATAAGTATATTTATGTATGTTTTTATCTAGGAGTATTAAAATTTCTGCTTTTAGTACTTTAAGGTATCTAAAGTTTACTACTATATATTATTATTGTAGTTGTTATTTGCTTTTGCAGTGCTATGCAGAACTTCTTGAGTGCAAGCGATGAG
Source organism: Cuniculus paca (assembly GCA_004365215.1). Taxonomy (NCBI): domain Eukaryota; kingdom Metazoa; phylum Chordata; class Mammalia; order Rodentia; family Cuniculidae; genus Cuniculus; species Cuniculus paca. Next base: position 104,334 of record RJWT010000028.1, read on the forward strand.
CTAGCTCTACGGCTGAGGTCTATCCACAGTCCTTATTTTAAACATCTGTGAATGAGGTTGTTTGTCTAATGCTTCCATATGGTCACATAACCATCAACCTAATAACGTTTATTGAGCAGCCTGTTTTTCCAGACTTTGAGGTGACCTTAGTTACATACCAAGTGTCCATGTATGAATGAGACTATTCCCCGGCTGTATAGTCTGTTGTTACTCTTTTTATGGATTCTGGTAGCACTACTGCATTGCCATGAGTACATGACTTTATAACTAGGCTTGACATCTTGTGTACCAAATTCCCTAGAATATCTTCTTAAATTCTTTTAGCTGTTTGCCACCTTGTTTATTTGATATGAATTTTTGAACCAGCGTCTCAGGCCTACAAAAATTTATATAAAACTTTTTTTTTGAAATCTATAAAATTTATAGATCAATTAGGGATAATTGGCATTTTCATGTTTCACATGCATTATTTACCAACTTGATTCCTGTTTTGTGAATTTCAGTGATAAACTTTCTAACCTCTTGAAATTGTTTTGTCAGATTCTCTTTTTTAAGTATCCTATGAATTGAAGCATGTAAGAATCAAATTTTAAGTAAGGAAAAGCCATCAGTGGAACCCAAGTTTCTTAATCTTGTGCTAATTCTCTTTCTAGAGCACAGTACTCGTTGGCACATTTTAAGCCTTCAGGGTTCTATAGTTAAATTGAAAATACTCAGAATACACAGAGACATTACGTTTCAATTAATATAGAGTTGAGGTTATCAGCTACACTGGAAATGCACTTCTCTTTAGGCTGTATATGCACAGGCTCCCAAAGACCAAAGAAAGAAATGTTTGTAAGTGCTTATTCACTTGGTGTATCTATATGTGACTTAAGATAGTAGTGAAGTCTACTTAAAATATGAAGAGCAAAAATTTGCAGCCTACCTATACCTTTCTTTATCAAGCTAGGCTATAGTTTTGAGAGATATTTATGTTTTGTAATTGGACATAGCTCTCACCTCAGGAAGGCAGTACATGTTTTTGTGTTATCTTTTCAGACTCCTTCTATAAGTATAGATGAAGAGCTGTCAGGCAAGCACTGTTCTGGGTGCTCTGGGTACAAAGGTGAATGAAATACAGTTCCTATTCTCAGGGAACTTACATGGAGATATAACATCTAACTGTGTAATAAAGAGATATTGGGGCTGGGTTGTACATATGGGATGTGGTCAGCATTCCCATGAGCATGTAATTACCTCTATGCAGGATTGCTCAGCCAGTCTGATTTCCCAGACGGATGGCTATGATGAGGGTGAACTTGGGAGGGAGGAGTTATTTAAGTGAAGGATATAACAGAAACCCAGAAACATGAAGGGCCCTGGAATGTTCGAGAAACTGGCAGTGGTTTTGAAAGTATCGAACATGAGAGCAGACCAGATCATGGATGCTTTGTATTCTAAACTAGGGATCTGGATATTGCAGGCAGAAGGAAACTGAAGGAGAAAACTGAGTGAAAAAGCCCTCACTCTGACTAGGATTAGGCAACAACAGGGAATGCAGAAGCCTGAGGCATAAGGACTGATGTGTGCAGAAGTGTGAGGACAAAAATAAACACCACTGGTGGAAACAGAGAGGCAAGGATGGATACATTGAGGTGGTGGAAACAATGGGACTTTGCTGAATTTGTGTGTGTGTGTTAGAATTAAGGAAGTAGGGGCTTTGGGCAGTTGTAAATCTGAGAACATTCTTGGGGATCTGGCTTGAGAAATGGGGTGAGTTGCAGCTATTTTAGCTCTAGTTCTGTATATTGCAGCTCAGCTACCTGGGTAGTTGTGCTCTTAGGTGATCAATGTAAGTGTCTGTACTTAGTGAATGAACTGTAAGTTGAGTGTACGTCTGATCTTATGATACACATTGTAATACATTTGAGACATTCTGTTTTAGAATTTCCACTTAGAAAAATGGTCTGTTAGAACATCTGTGGTTAGCAAGGAAGTATTATGGTTAATTTGCAATTGTTATGATTTAAGGCATAGATCAGTATCACCAGCATGCTGTCCTATCTCAATCGACTGTCTCTTTTCACACTTGTTATTTAAGTTTGTCATCTAGACATATTCTACTCATCTTGAGTTCTGGGGATTTTCAGGCCTGGATGAACAACTTATCTGACTCAGATCGCCTGAAGCAACATGTAATCGCTTTTATGTTTTCTTTCCTATCAAAATACTCAAAAGGCGGTAAGAAAAGACTTCTATGTTTACTTGTCAAGCTAAAAAAATTAACACTTTAAAGTAACAAGTAAACTGGATTCTTATACAGAATTCCTTGAGCACATACTCAAGGAAATAGGATAAACAGTATTACACTGCATATAAATAACCAAGAAAATGCCAATGGTGTTGGTAGGGCAAAAAAAAATTTCAAAAACAAACCTGTAAAAAACGTTTGAGGATTATTTTAATATAATTTGGAAATACTTCTGTATTGATTAAAATTAAGAAAATCACTCTGGAAAATTGGAATTTAAAGTATGTTCTTCTGTCAAAGACATTGATTTAATTCTATTCCTTACTTCCAAATATATGTGATCATTGTTCCTACTACCGAGAGAAGGGATTAATATAGATGGGTAGATGACTAATATTTCTGTTTTACTACTGACTACTTCAGTTAACTTGCTAAAACTGAGTGGTGCAACATTTCAAATTTCTTACTTCATTTTTATTTCTATCAGTGATATAAACAGATTATTTATTCTCTTTGGTTTTAGTTTCTGTTTTGTGGTTTGGTTAATCATATGACTGTAGTGTTTCATTATTCTCAAAATATTTGTGCTATTAAATTTTAGAAGTGTTGAAAGGTTTCAACGCTGTTTTTATAATAGGTATTAAACTGTATGAACAGTTTATTAGACAGATACTTTACTTGGTAGCAATTAGTTGCTTTTCAAACATTCAATTTGTATAGCTTTTGAGGAAGAAGGATACATGATATATCCTATTTTTATGAAATGGAGAATTATTGTTTCAGGGTTGCTAATATCTTGACTTGCTGCTGTGTTTTCTTTGTTGCTCAGTTTTAAAGTAGTCATGCAATTGAAAAAGCGGTTTATAAGGACAGTGTATCAACATTTTGAACCTTGTGAGCTCACTTAAAAAATTAAAGTGAATTAAAAGATTTTCTAATATGATTAGTATATTGAGTTATAAATAATATTTTCAGAGTTGTACATTATAAAGAGATTATGTTTGTATACTGGAGTGAAACAAAGGTTAAGAAAGCTGAACCATAAGAGATTATTTATATGTTTTATAAAACATATGGTATGTTCATAAAATGCACCCTCATGGCATTCCCCCACATTTCAGTGGTTATTAGAAAATTTATTAGACATGAATGAGTGCTAACTATAATCTAGTTAAAAGAAATAGAACTAATTAAAATCTCATTTGATTATGTTGGTTTAAAAAACAACAACAAAAAAAGGATTGTGTAGGCCAACATAATGGAAAAATTATGAACTCTATCTGCACCTCCCCACCCCTTTGCTTGTAGGACTACCTGCTTTGAGAATGTAACTTAGCTCTGTATTCCCAGGCCTGTTCAGGCCTGTTTGGTTTGATGTGCCCCAGCAGGTATGCCAACCAGGATGTTGTAGATGTATGTGTAATTGTAACCATTGTCAATGGGGATGGCAACCAGGATGTTATAGATGTATGTTTCATTGTAACCACTGTCAATGGGGATGTGGTTTTAGGGCTTAAATAATTAGCTCTCCCTTCTCTCCAGACGGCTCAGTAGTTCCCTGCATGGGTCGTGCTGTCAGTTGCGAGCTGGCTAACAAAGGCTCCTAAATTCTGATTGGCACTGTCTCTGGCTCCTTAGTTTTATCATGAACCTGGCACAAGGATAAGACTTTTGAAACAGCCCAGGTAATCCAGTGTTCCTATAAGCTACAAGTTCTTAAAGATCTGTGTTGGTCTTTCATATTTACTTAAAATCCACTCACTGCCTTTACCAATGAGTTTAAAAATAATTTCTTTTTTATGGTAAACTTTTGAATTTTTATTACTTCTACATTTTCAATCCCCTCTCCATTTCTTGTTGGTGACTTCGTACCAGAAACAGTTCCACATGTTAGGAGACTATTCATATGTTCCTGCTAATATCTCACCAGAGCATCGCTTTTTTTTGTTGTATGAGTGTAATTCTTAAGCCAGTTTGCTGTGATATTAACTAAATTGTTCCTAGCTGTAAACCTCAATTATTTGTATGGCTCGGATTATCTGTGAATTTGAAACTTTAATTTTAAAATTTGGATTTTTGGGCTGTTCAATGTACAAATGTCTATCAAAATCTAAATCGAGCAGTAGTCTTTCTTGTATATTCTTATCTCCTAGCCTCTCTTGAGTTGCTCTCATTTTACAGTTAACATAGCTGTTCCTAGATATTTTATAACAAAGATACATGTATATGCGCATATATAAAACATACATTTTCATAGTGAAACAAAAAATTTCTTCCATTTTTAGGAGAACAGTGCAGTTTTCTATGTGAATACATGAAAATGACTTTGGTAGATTTTCAGAGTTTCTGGGCTGAGGAAAAAAATCACAAAATATATTAGCAAGGAAAGAAGAAAGGTGTTTTTTACTCTCTGCTTGAGAAATGACAGAATAAAAGAATCCTTGAGAAATGTGTCAGATAGATCTTTTCCTTCTTGTGAGAGGAAAGAGGCCGAAGCTAAAAAGAGAAGCTGTCTTTGTGAGTCTCCCTTGCAAACTGTGCCAGTCTGGCCGAGCTTTTTGCTCACATTGAACATCTTAAGGCAGCTGAGAAAGTTGAGATGGAGAGTAGCAGTGTGATTTGGGGTGGAGCATCGTTCTAATTATCAGCTTTGAAGTGCAACTTCAGTGGAGTATTTTTTTGGTAGCTTAATAACTGGTTCAAACTTTGAAATACTTTCAACATTTAAAAGGATTCAAAGTAGGTATGGATGGGAAAATTGAATCAATCGGTCCACCTCTGTGTGTCCCATCTTAGCAGTAGTAGTAGCAATGTTGCTTATTTCAAGCATTCATCAGTGGAAGCGTTTCAAACTGGCCCTATTTCTTCCTGTATCTAGTGAGAAATGTATTATAATGGACTCATCTACTTCTTCATGAATCTGTTCGTTTCTGTTATTGTGTTCTCACCTTAAATCTCCCTCAAATTAAGGTACATTTCACTACCTAAAATGTATCATTCATGTAATCTAATTGAATGTAGTCTTAATGTCCTGTATGCAAAGTATATGATCAATAAATGTTTGGGCCATGGTGACAAATAAGATATGTGGGAACATGAATGAGAATGAGTGCTAATAACAAATTAGTGTGTTAAGTATTTAAAAAATGGACAATTTATAATGAATGGCAAGGGTTGCAAATTATTTACACATATACTTTAAAGCTCCCACTTTTGTTTTCTAACTCAGCCTAGTTTTTATTTCAAGCCCCTGCTTTACTGAGGTGGAGAACTTACTTTTGTAAATTCCAGAATTTTCTATCCAGGAGATAGATATATATATATATGTAAAGATGACAGTGGTTTAACTGAAGAGCTTGAGACTTGGGAACGTGAAAAGCAAGTGCTGCCCATCTCTGTGGCAGTCCAGTGAGAGATCATTTCCTGCATTTGAACCCTAACCTTTGCCCCCTGAGGATCATACTGAGTTGTCTCCTGGGCCTATATGTCTGGTCCCTTTGGGTCGTGGTGACATCTTTGTATCTCCTGGGCCTCGTTGGGATACAAGGATGACCCCACCAGTGTCATGCCTTGCTGTCGATACAGGATCCGGCCTGCCTGGGGTCATCATCTAACCACGCCACCTCAGGAGGGCTCTTCCCAAGGAGACTGTGATTTTTCCTTCCCTTTGAGCCTTACGTGCTGGTTTCTAGTGTGGCTCTCTCAGCTTTCTGCATCTCGGGTCCATGTTCATCAGATTGTCATTAATTTCCTGTGTGTCTGTTTCCTTTTTCTCATCCCATGTGTAAAATCTATACAATTTTTAAACAATATAGGCTTCCTTTCAACTCTTTTGGTTTGCATTTTTATTCCTCTAAGTCAGAGATGATGAACCTTTTAGCGACCAACTGCCAAACTACAACTCAAAGCCACTTACGTATTACAGTGCCAAAACTGCAGTTAAACCTGAACACTGAGATTTTAGTTTAGAAAACACAACTCTTCATTAACCTCTTTTGTCTTAAAGGAAAACCATAATAATGTGTGCCATAGCTTTACTACCACTGCTCTAAAGAATTTATCTCAAGTAGAAAACTCAGAATGATTGTTTGATCATTTTTTTCATGCCTACATCTTGTAATCTGAACAACCACTTTGAAGTTAACAATATGCAATATATTAACCAGTGTTAGTCTCCTATTTTGTTTTGAAATTCTGTATCATCATTTTTATTCTTTTTTTGTTTTTAAAATAAAAAAAAACTCAGAATGATATTAACATTTCCCTTTCTTGAACGTCTGCTTTCCTCACCTCTTTCCCTTGAGGAAATAAGCATAAAATGGCAGTTATAACAGGACAGTGGGATGGAGATAGGAGTATAAGAAATGAAATTGCACAGAGAAATATTTTGGAAATATATTGTTGAATGAAATATAGTAATGTTCACTGAAAGTAAGCATTTGGTAAAATGATGTTACAGAAAGAAAATATCCAAACTTCTGTTTGTCTGTGAACCAAGGATTATTGAATACAATTATTATTTGCAGACAAACGGATCATGTGCATTTATGATCACAACACCAGAATAAGAAAATACTCTTTTCTGTCCTCAAAATTCCTTATTGGGGAAGTCTAAAATTCTTTAATGATCAAAATTGTGTAGGTATATATTCATTCTTACCAGATCTCCTAATTATTTCAAATAAACAAGCAAGGTTCTTTTTAAAGACCAATTAATATGTAACAGGAGATAAGTGAGTTCTGCTTGCCATAGGGAGAGAAGGTTACAAGCCAGATGGTGCCCACGCGTCACAGAGCTTGCTGTGTGGGCCTTCATCATTCTGGACGTGGGAAAGAAGACTGTGATTTGCTGGGTGCCAGGACCCCTGATTGAGCAACTGTGTTTAGTTACAAAGGAGTTTCAGGAGCTCTTCTGGAAACACCTTCCAAGAGAACCTTTGAAAAAGTTCTCTTCAACTCCTCAGGCTAGCCTGTAAGTGAATAGGAGGAACTGGGGGTTCACTGCAAGGAAAAGTGGTCTAATTTTTAGAACTCAGAGAAAGTAGAGGTGCTGGTGAGAGAATTTGATCAGGAGTGACAGTGGTTTAAGAAGCTGAGTTGTAAATTCACACTGTCATTCAGCTTGGGCTGCTTTAAAGGAACCTGAAAATTGTATGTAAAGCTGTCCCTGGGTGTGCAAATACATGTTTATACAAGGCAGATTGTTGCTTGGGATTAGTTACACAGAAGTGTGGTGTGTGTCCCTTTGGCCCTGAGCTGGCGCCCACTCTTCCATTTTGTGACTGGCAGGGGGCAGTAGATGACAGAGATAACCTTTACCATCCACAAGTAAATTCACTTGGCGTGATCTAACTGGTTCTTAAATTCATGATGGCATTCGATTTGTAATTGGTGCAAAGCCAGGTCAGGGTGCCTGAGGAAAAGTGGCAGGGGAACAGAACACGACGGGCTTTGAATACCAAGCTAATGACTTTCAGTTTTGTCTGAACAGTCGCCGGTATTTGTCAGCAGGTGGATGACATGGCCATCTGTGAACTGTGCATTGCAAGGTTTGCAGTTCAGCAGAATCATTTTGAAAACAATATATGAAGTCAAAGTTGCAAATATTTCGTATTTATTCTTTTTAGGATTTGTGCTAAATGCTTTACTGAATAATAGTTATATTCTTGGAAGAGGAAAATTAAATAGCTTACCCAATGTTATGCAAAGGGGAAGTGACATTTTATTTTTTTCCACTGTATTAACGATTTCTCTTTCTGAGGTTTGCCGACCATCACTGGCAATCCAAATGAAAATGTGTGAAGTGAACTAAGAAATGGAACTAATTATAGATAGTTAAAGGTAGAATTCACCAGACTTGGTGTTTGTTCTGTGTCATGGAGAATAGTCTAGAATTGCTCCTAGTTTTGTGATTGTGGAAAATGGGCAGATATCATCACCATCATCTGAGATTAGAATTGTGAGTTATGAACAAAGTCTTAATTGCATGTGCAGTGGGGAGCTGCAGTTTCTATTCTTCCTGTGAATGGAGTTCTATAGGAGGTGCTAGAGAGTGGACCTGGAGATCTGGGGACTGTTTTGTGCTGGAGACAAAGATTTGCACTTCATAACTATGTAAGTGGAAGTTGGAACAAAGCATCATAAGAATGATTGTCCAGGAGGTGAATAGAGTCAGACAAAACATGGACCAAGAACTTTTAAGCAGAAATTCATTCCTGTGTGCAGAAATTCCACTGAGGTAGTGTGGGCAAATACATACCCAATTTCCAGGCATTCTGCTTGGCACTTGGGGATTTGCATGCCAGAGAGCAATACTTCGGGAAACATTCATTGACGGTGAATGGTTGGAGTCTGTGAGGGGTTACTAAAGTAGTATGAAGAGTAACAAGCAGTTGTTAGTCCTGGAAGTCCAGGGAGGAGAAGCTTTGAAGAAGCAAAGCGTAATCCAGAAGGTGTGGAGCCACCTGCAGTCCCAGCTGCTGGGGGCCGAGGGGCAGAAGATCACTTGAGCTGAGTGAGGCTTTGAGGCTAATCTCCAAAAAGACGTAGAAAAGGTGGAAGCGGTGGAGGAGTAGGAGTAGCAGGACAGTAGTCGGAGGAAGCCTTCCAGCCTACTGGCTTCCTCGTTCTTTTAAGCTCTAAATACTCCATTGTGAAAATTGAGAAAACTATTTTTAGCAAGAAATCAGGTTGGCTGTTTTCCACCCTCCTCCAGAAAGAAGAAAAACATAACACAGCACAACACCACACGGTAAAACAAAAGGGCCCTTTCTCCGGGAGTAGAATGGGCGGGAACACTGGGAAATGGCCTATGTTTCAGACATCCTTGTAGTCTCGTATCAAACATGCTACTTGGTCATACTCACAATATTTGCTTTGTCTCTGGTGTGAAGGCCCTGTGTTTCACAGCATGAAGTCACTTGCAGTCCACCTCCTCCCTTCCCTGGTCCCCTCACTTTGCAGCCTTGTGGAAATCACCCCAGGGTCAGAACTGCTGAAGTGGTCAGCAAGCAAATAGCAAATGCTATTCATAAATCTCTAAGTCAAGCCTGAACCAAACTCACACAGAACACCAGAAAATGAATTTTACTTTAAATCGAAACAGGGATCAGGAGCTATAGCTTGGGATTTGAGAATGATTAAGTGCAGGATTCAGTTAAGAGATTTCACCTCTCCAGAAGATAGAAGGTAAACAGCGCCACGGCTGACCTGTAGTTCTTCACTGTATTTGGCATAATAAAATGACAGATATGATCATGTATTGCTTTAACAGGCTTCAGTACACCCTCACTGAAGTATTTACTTCAGAACACAGCAACTCAATTTCGGGATCCATAACCAAGATCTTTTCATATTTTTAAAAATTATTTCTGCATAAAATTGTTAACTGTAATAAACTTGTTTTTTTTTTTCAAATAAAAAAGCTAGAATTAATCAGAATTTTTTAAAGTGCTTTCAGTGTCCTCTTACAGTTTTTCCTAATGGAATATGAATGTGGATTTAAAAACAGCATGGCTAAACCAGTCAGACAGCATTTAAAATTTATTTCCACTGTTTATTTTATAACATTGGCAGTCACCTCCATGCAGAAAATTGAGAATGGCCAGTTTATTGTAGATAATCTGTTAAAAATATATCAAAAGGTAAAACAGGAAAACAGATTAGAAGGAAATCTGATCCCTGCGTATAGGAACACAGAGCATTCCTGGTCCACACCCGGGGGTGCTAGCTCTGAGGTCTCCCTTGGTCATTACTTCCCATGGCTCCTCCTGCAGGCTTCTCTAAAGGATCATTAGGGCAACCATTGCAGACTCCCTTCCTCCTTGCCTGCTGTGCACACAGTCTTCATGGTTAAAGCCAGGATCCTCCCATTCTTTCAGTAGTTTTATGTATTTTACTGAATATCTATTCTTTGAATAGAAAATAGCATATGTCCCTGAAATAATCTATATAGAAAATTAAAGTCTGGATGTTCTAACTAACTATTGTTATATATCAGTATTATGGTTCTCATGTGCTACAGATAAAAAATCAACAACGTATAGATCTCTAAAGAGCAGGGAGAGAATAAATAGCTGAGTTCTGGCTTGCAAAGTAGTGCAGTGACAGTTGCTTTGGATTCATAAATGAGATGTTTGAAAAGGGCAGGAACAGGGCAGTAGAAAAAATACTTTGCTTAGCAACACACCTGTTTTTCCTCTTGTTATAGATTCTGTGAGATGGACTTTTTCAATTAGAACTCGTCTTGCCTGTCTCTTTCCCTTCCATGAAGTTTTCTAACAAAACTAAATACCAACATCAAAGGAATGTTGGATTTTGGAGATGTTTTATACACACATGAACAATTGCTATTTGTGTGATTCTTACCTTGTGGTTAAAGTAACAAAAAGTACATGGTGATTACAGTGATATTGTCCATTTATTTGTTCTTAAAATTATATGCATTAAGAAATATAAAATAACTATGAAGCATAACTCTGTACTCCTTCAACAAGATGTCTAGGTCTAATTTCTGGATAAAATTTGTTGCTTTTTACCTTCCATATACATCATTAGTAAGGAGATAGATGAAAAGATGAGCATACTAGCTTTGAGAGTGATTTTGTTTGGGGAAGAAATGAGTTTATTTTCAGAGTCTCTTCTGAGTTTTGGATTCTTGGATACGGACGCCCTTTCACTGTCTATGCGAGTTTGCTTGTTTGTGTTTAGATTGATCTTTTCTCACATATGAGGAAGTAGGTAGCTAACCACCCTGCTGCAGCTGAGAAAAACTGGCTGGCTGGATAGGTTCTTGCTGTCGATTATCACCCTTGCTAAGAGAAAGTGGGTTCAGGTTTGAGGGCCAGGTGGGAAGATTTTGAGGCAGTGCCAGGAAGACAAAATCACAGCGATGTAAAATGTCAGCACAGCACGTGTCTTTGAAGTGTGGTTGTCCAGGAGCATTGAAAACTAACAGTGTGGGGAGAGTGAGCTTTATTTTTCGAGCTCCACTTGACAATGATAGCCTTTATTTCTCCACAGGAGAGAAGCTTCTGACAACATTCTTCATAATTATCTTGCTTATTTTCATATGCTTCTGAGTTACAAAAAAATTCTCATCACAAAAACCAGAAGGAAGTGAAGAATGTTTTGTTATGTGTTTTCAGTAGGCATCGCTAGCATTCTATATATAGCACAACAGGGTCCAGTACTGCATATTCAGTTGGAAAGCTAGCCTAGGCCTTGAGGATGGTTTTCATCTTTGTCGTTTTTCCATTGTTTTGTGATAGCTTTATACCTTAAAACTCTAATTTCTAGCATGTGTGAAAAGAAATATTGAGAGGTATGCTTTGTAATTATCAGGGAGCCATATGTCCTTATAGTTATGTTTTTGGTGCCTTACATGGAGAATTTATTTATTTAACACATTTTTGTCAGCATTGAGCAATGTATTAGACACCATTGCACCAGATGCTTATGGGCTTTTCTACCTTCCAAAAGGGGCTTTTGGTTTGGAGAAACAGAGGAGTAAAGGGGCAGTTAGGGTACTGTGTGACTGGTAACACAGCAGCACAAACACAAGGATGAGGATAGTAGACAAACGACAAAATAGATGCCAGATCAGGTCTTCAGCGAACTCCTAGAGAGTACGATTATTTGGCCAAAAGATGAATCCAGATATTCAGGCAAAGAGGGAAGCCATTCCAAGTAAAAAGGACTGTGTAGAAAGCTCCCAGGAGTAAGAAAGGCTGGGGAGCTGCAGTCAGTTCAGAATAGCAGAAATGAAGAGTGAGAAGGGAGACGTGAGAGGTAAGATCTGAAGAGGCCAGAGCCAGGAGCTGCCAAGCCCTGAGGTTCAGAGCTGATGTGACCAGGACTCAGGGCAGAAGACCTAGCCATGGACAGCAAAATATTTCCAACTTGGCCATTCAAACTGAACTCCCAACACAGTCCCCACATTCTTCCCTTTCTCAGTGAACGGTGCCACCCGGCCACTCATCCAAGCAAGTGTCACCTTTGACACTTCCTTTCTTTCACAGTCAACATCAATGCTAGGACATCTACAGTAAAATATACCCAGGGTCCAAGTACTTCTCTGAACCTCACTGGCTGTAACTCTGACCCTTTGCTGCACTGTCATTTGCCAGATGTGGACTAGGATTGCAGCTTCCTTCCCCCAACGTTGCCTCCCTGGGCCACTGCCACCACGAACTGGCGGTATGTTCAGCTCAACTGATGCTTTATTCTTTTTTGTCTGATTATTATATCAGATCCAGATTATTCTATCAGTTAAAAACTACTACTGTAATTGTAGATCTGCCTAGTTTGGTCTTTAGTTCTGTTTAGTCTCATAAATTTTGAGGATGTGCTGCTAGGTGCATTTTTATTTAGAACTGTAGTATTTCCCAGCTGTATTGCCACTATGAAACCTCTCTTTTTATGTATAGTAGAGTTTTTCACTTGAGTGTACCTATTCTCTTATTAACACAGGTATATCAGCTTTCCTGTTGCTAATATTTACATAGCATAAAGTTGTTCCATTCAGAAAGGCCAAAAAAATCACATTAGATACTCAGAAGCAAGCGACTCAATAAAAAGAATTGGTTACATAGCTGTTACAGCTTAGATACACAGTCATTCTTTGCTGCTTTGAAACTTGTGGGATTTGGTACTTGATGCATTTTGATGCAACAGTTTTGTGTTTGTTTGGTACTTGTGTGTGTGCTGGAACTTCACGGGTTGATGACTGCCTTGTGAATTGCTACCCCTTCCAGCCAAAACACTTAGCTTTGATTTCACTGTTTTCGGTATTCCTTGGACTTCTGGAACCCATAAATGACAACTGCAAATACATCGCTCTGTGTGTTCCCCCAAAGTCTCATGTGTTCAGAGGTGGGCTTTTGGAGGTGGTTGGGTCCCAGGGGCACTCTACACCAGTGGATCAGTTTCCCGTTGACTTCGGAGCTGACCATGTTGTCAGGGAGTGGGCCTGGCGACTCGACCTGCAAGGGTATATACTTGTCCCTGGCTCCTCCATGGACTGAGCCACTGTCCCCTGCCCTGGCCCTTGTGCCTGCCTCTTCTGTCCTGGAGTTAGCTGGTTATGGACGGAAACCTTTAGCCAAAATGAACTGCTCCTCTGCAAGTTGTGGGTGACTGGTATTTTGTTGCAGCAGTAGGAAGCTGGCTGAGAGAGTAGATTTGAAGAAGAGCAGGAACAGAGATGGAGTGCTGAGCTTGTGTAATAAGTATTGGAAGCAGAAAAGCAGAAAAGAAACAAGCTAATGTGCGAGGAAGAGCACTGTGGAGTTGTTGCTGTGACCTTAGAAAGTGGGGGTGTCAGGAAGGAGAGGCATATCCTGGGTCTACTCAGCCCTCTGTGGGGCGCTCTGCTCTGCTAGGCTCCGCCAGGTCACCAGGGGCAGGGACGATGCTGGTTCTGGGGAGGGGTCTGGCCTGTCACTGCTGGGTCGCTGACCACTGCTTGATTGTAGAATGCATGCGGCAAACCTTTCTTCCTTCCTGTGTCACCTCCAAAGTCTCCTAATCACCCTCACCAGCAGGATCTCAGCTGGAGTTCTGATAGTGTAGTTTGAAGTGTCGTAGGCCCAGGGTCCGGAGCAGTTCAGGAACTCAGGCATAAATAACCACCAATGTGATATGCAAGTCTCTCCCTCCAGGTCCAATCTGTTTGTAGCCTTATAGCCTAAAGTGTCTCCTTTAAGCAGCATAGGGTTGCATTTTAAAAAGTTGAGTCTGGCAATGTTTGCTTGTAAATTAGAGAATTTATGTAGTAAATAAACACTACTGCACTCGTTACTAGTATTCTCTGGTGTAGACGTACTGTCTTGCTACTTGCTTTTCATTTATTTTATTGCTTTATCTCTCTTTTATTGACTGTTTTGGAATTCCTGATTTGTTGTTGCGTTTTTCTTCTTTCGTCAGTGTGGCACGTGTGCGTTCTTCTGTCGTTCTGTGTGGCTGCCCTGTGGTCTGTGCTTAGCCAGAGCGCTTACACGGGGCAGCCCAGCGCCAGCCAGACGGGCCTTCTTCCCTGCCCCAGGTCGGGGTCAGCAGCCCTCGTCCTGGCTGGCTCTGAATTCCACTTTGTGTCCTTGTCTTCTGGGCTGCTCACATCCCCACGTCTCAGACTTCTCTCCTCTGAAAGTCTCAGAGGCGGAAAATGTGACTCCAGATACTAAACTAACTTTTGAACCTTTTTTTACCTCCAAACATGGCCCTATGATCTCCCATTGTCCTTTTGACTCTCCAATGGCGTCGAAAGATTTTTTTCTTAATTGTCCTTCTCCAGGTCTCAGCAGAAGTGTGGTGAATTTTGTAGTCTGTTTCTACAGAGCGTGGACCCTTTCCACTGTCCGTTCTCCTTAGAGGATGACACAATCCGAGCACATCCCAACATACCCTTGAACACCTGGGAAAAGCTGGGGATCCCGGGAGGCCTGGCTGTGTGCTCTGGGACCTCATCTGTTCCACTCCAGGTGGTCTTCCCACTTCCCAGAGCACCCTGACTCGTCCGCAGTCCTGCCCTTCTCTTCCTTTTGTCTCGGGGGAGCTGTTTTCCCCCAGTTATCCTGTGCTGCTTCTCCTACTCTTCAAATATGTGCTCAAGTATTTTTTCCTCCATGTGCTTTTAATCTAATGATTCCAGATAAAGTTAAATTATTTAACTACTACCTATTCGCTGATTTATTTTTCTTTGAAAATTATTAATTGCAATGTATTCTGTAATTCATTTATTGGTGTTGTGTTTTATCTGTTTCCACCCATGAAAACACAACATTCCAAGTGACAGAGATTCTTCTTAAATTCACCATTCAGTGTCCCCAGAATACATAGTGCGTACTCAATAGATATACTTTAAATGAAAAAAAGAATGAGTAATGTAGTCGCCAGCAGGGTGACCACTGGATTTACCAGATAGCAAGTAAACAGTTCTGTTGGATAATTGGATGAGGATGATGCTGGCAGAGCCTAGGATGGCTGTCACCTTTCCAGCTTAGGTACACATTGTGTTCCTCTGGAAGGACACACCCAGTGTTTACCAAGGGTCGTTCACTACCCTTTTCTTCTCTGGCTCCACAGTTCTGGGGTTGATGTCTCCTGTCATTGTCCACCTGAGAGCCAATGACTGATACTGTCAGTGAGATCAGAGCCCAGTGTCTCCGAGGGCTGTGTTCCCTGTGTCCCTTGTACTCAGATACAATTACTTAAGCATCAGTTAAGTCAGAGAGATCATAGGTGCTGCTTACATCATGAGAAGGGAGATATTTTTATGGTTTAAGAGTCTGATCACAGAAGAGAAAAAAATTTTATGCACTAAGAACATTTGGATAAGGTTTGGCTGTTAGAGAAGGTCTGTCTTTCCATTCGGAAACAGCAGGCATATGGGCATCAATGTGCAGATAGAAATGGGAAAATGCAGTGGGCTTTGGAAGAATCTGTAACAGGTGGAGTGGGGTGTGCAGGTGAGCGTACTTGTGGAAGTGAGTGTATCTTCACATTGCTGTTGAGACAGATGAATGTATCCATGGAAAGTGATGTAATTTATAATTATGCCACATTTTTATTTAAGTGACGAATGGGAAATGAAGCTGGAGAATCTGTGGTAGGCAAACACAGGGTTCGTTCAGTCTATTTCAGTGCTCTGGCATCTTTGAAGAAAATTGTATGCTGGTAGACATAAATTTATTTCTTCCTTAGAGGTCAACATTATATTCTTTTTTTGTTTTTGTCCTTTTGAGACAAGGTCTCACTATGCAGCTCAGGCTGGCCTTGAGCTCACTTTAAAAACTCAGGCTGGTCTTGAACTTGCAAGGATCCTCCTGTCTCAGCCTCCCGAGTACTGGGATTACAGGCGTGCGCCACCATGCCCAGTTTCAACATTTTATTCTTCATATTAGGTTACTACATCATTTTTTAAAATCAGCAAATAGAATTTCTGTGGAGACAAGGGATGTAGTTTCCGCTCTTAGAGACTGACTTCCACAGTACTGTGCTTCTAAACCTGCATCTCTTAAGAAGGGCCGAGCAGGGTGGAGTGTGGAATGCAGGACTCCTAGGTCAGAAAGCTCCCCAGGTTACGAAGCTGGCAGGAGGGGAGGACACAGCATGGACTACCTATGTATAAACGTAAGTCATTCGAAAGGGAAAAGTCTGAACTGAGCTGCTCAACTTTGGAGCATTAAAGGAAATCCTTTCGGTTTCCTGTGGAATCAGCAGAGTAAAACAGATCAGTCACATTTACTTAATCTACCTTGGAAAATTCCTGCCTCTTTGGTTTCTGGAGTTTGGGGTTAGCTCTCTCAAGTAAGGAGATGTAGTAGAAAGAATCCTTCTGACTAACCGTGTCACACAGGACCAGCAACTGTGCGAAAGTCAATCAACCTTTTCTGCTTTTTGGCATTGCTGAGCATCCAACCCAGGACCTCACGTGCTTGCTACGCTCTATGACTGAGCCGAATCCTCAGCCCAGATTAACCTCTTCAGCCTCAGTTTCCTCAGAGGAAGTAGCAAGTGGTTGAAGAAATGCTTCCTATGCGACTCTGAAGCCTACCGTTGTTACTTCTGCAGCAGCTTCTCTGGACCTGGATCTTGCCCAGGTCTTTGGTTGGCCGCATCAGAGAACGCCCAGAGCACGACCGGAGACCATTTCAGCACCCACACAGGAGTGGTAGCAGGGACGCCTCGCTGACGCAGCCAGCGGAAGCCCTGGTCCGTATTCATCATGCAGAGAACAGTGAAGGGAGCGCCAGAGCCCACGGGTCCCCCGCAAGCCTGTCTCTGGGGTCTGCCAGCACTGTCTCCGCATGCTCCCCCCGGAGACGTGGGCCATCCACATGCGGTTCGTAGCCTGCCTGTATTCCAGAGCATGATGAGGGGTGACTGACATAGCGGAGTCTGATTCGGAGGATGGATGCTAAGGCTGCGGCTGCCTGGCCATGAGTGTGCCTGGGCTGGCTCCTGCAGGAGCCTGGGCATCTGGGAAGCTGGCTCTTTGTCTTCATGCTGGCACAAACCTCACTGCTGACTGTGCTCTTTACGTGTGGTGGCAAAGATGGACTCGGCAGGTCAGACTCCTTTAACAAGCTTATCATTTTATGTAGTGCTTCAGACTATAGAGTGACGTTCAATAATTCACTTTTAGATAACTGGCGTGTATGAGATCTGTACCGTTTGTCAATGTAGAGTAAGCGATTTGCACAAGTGGGTTCTCTCTGTATGTGGGAAGCCGTGCAGCAAAGTCAAGAGAGTATGGGCTTTTGAGACGGGCTGGCTGGGGTTCAGATTTCATTTCCACCATTTGCTAGATGTCTGGACTACAGCAGTTATAGAACCACCCTAAGTGCTAGTTTCCTATTCTAAAAATGGGTATAGTAAACCCGTACTCAAAGTTGTGCTGTGGAAAAACAAATGAAAGTAAATCACTTTCTGGCATAATTGCTAACACCCAGTATATCCTAAAAAAATTGTTGTTCAGTGAACTTCTGAGAAGTTAAGTTACTTTTCTCTTTATATTTTATTTTATTTTATTTTTTTGTTCTCAAAAGTTATAGAAAATAAACTACAGCAATAGCAGCCTACATCAAGTTGCCAGTTCTCTTCCATTCACTCTTTTCTCAAACTCTAACTCTTTTTTCCTTCGAGAATTGTAGATCAGAGCTGGACTACAGAAGTATGGCAAAATTTCATTACAATTTAATTCAGTACATAGCCTTCCTGTTTACTCTGTGCTCGGAAAGTGTGATGGATCATAACAAAATCCTTTCCCTGGAGTAACACCCACAGGAGTGGGGGGAGGCGCAACCAAGGTGCTGTGCCTTTGTCTAGCAGACAAGTTTTTGTTCTTTTAGTGCAGGATTAGGCAGTAATACTAATGCAGATTTAATAGTCTGAGAATGAGAGTGAAGAGGAAGAAATCTTTTAACCCCAACTGTCTTAATCTAATATCGAATACACAATTACCATGAGAAAATTCAGTCAATAATGTTGAACTACCAAGAAACTAAAGTGTGTGGGACTTTGTTTTTGATGAGTCATGTGATTTCGCAAGGGTGAGTATCTACTTTAAGGCACATCTCAAGTTTCAAGTGATTTGTTTCCTTCTTTATTTGCAAAACAAGAATCGGATGAAGGAGTACGACTTCGCGTCACTAAGTCGGGCGCAAATTGCTGTTATAGTGAAGGGAAAGCAGCAGATACCTTTGGATCAGAAAAGAGGGATCAGTCATTATGGAGGAAGGGACTGGTTTAAGGAAATGGAAAAAATGATAAAGGAACCAAATGTGCTAAAACTGAAGTTACAAAGGAGTGTGAGAACTGTTTTTTTGGTGGGATAAAATATTAGGTTATATCTTTAAAATCAATCATGGTGGTTATTAATTTTAAAACAGAGACTTTAAAGTTAATTACTTAAATTATTGCCTTTTTCTTCCAGAGAGAATCCACACCATATTCATTAAACATGTGCGACTCCCATGCAAGGAGGTTGATGGACCAGAGCAAGAAAGGTTGGAACTGAGTAGAGCCGGTTTCCACCTGCCTTCAAAGTTTCAGGACAACCAACTGTCGTGTAGGAAACCTGACTTGATTTTCTTAGTCGCTTTGTCTTTGCTAGGACAAAATCCATGATATACACAAATCAAAAGAGGAAAGGCTCATTTAGCTTAAAGGAGGGAAGATTTCAGTCCATGGTCAGCTGGCTCCAAGGCAGATGGTATGGCAGAGGGGCATCACAGAGGAGAAACAGGCCACGGTGTGGCAAGCAGGAAGCAGCACAGTGGATCAAGGGAGGATGGGGCACATAGGCATAAAAACACACCCTTCCAGCCCACGGGCACAGTGACCCATCTCTTCCCGCCAGGATTCACCTCTCAACCTCACCGAGCTGTAAACACATCAGTGTACTAATCCAGTACACACGCCTGCAATCTGCTGTCACAGACCTGTGATCCAGTACCACACATCCATGGTGCAGTCACTCCCAAAAGCCTCACCTATGAGCAAACAAGACTTTGGGGGCCATCGAGATATAAACCATAGGTCTTGGTTGTGTTCGTACTGAATAGACAACTCTGAATTACAACACAATCAAGTGAGAATCACCAAGCAAACAAAAAACTAAGAGACTTTAAATTGAAGCAGACCTGATTTTACATTCTAACTTGGCCTTTGCATAGACTTATGATCCTTAACAAGTTAACTTATTGGGGAGCCTGCGTTTTACTTCTTGTTTGGGTTAATTATTTTTACTATTGAATGAGATGGAAGTTTGGTGTTGTTTTTCTCCCTGGGACTGGCACTCATGAGTTGCTTAGTAAATATTTCTGGTATTAAATTGAATACATGGCTTTTGGGATGTGAGTGAGGATATACTTGAGGAATATATAATAACAGCAGCAGTAGGACAAAACACAAAGTTTGATGGATGAAAAGGATCAATAACTGTTGGCTTCTATTTTCCCCATCCATAAAATAATGGATGATAGCACTAGATGACCTTCAAAGTCCCTTTTTAGCTTTTAAAATTCTACAAGTTAATAGATTCTGATTCTCTTCATAGGAAAGTGGAGCTCTGTGTGGACTTTTATATAGGAAATACCCAGCTTCAATAGTGCACTCTCTCCAGTTACACATCAAAGAGGGACTTGAAATGCTTCCCCAAACTGACTTTCTGTTAAAAAAAAAAAACAAACAACAAAAACCTCTATTATTCTTCTTGTGAAAGCAAGGACTCAGGAAAAGTTGAGAGAAAATGAATGGTACCAAACTGTGAGGACTGTGAAACAGAGACAGAGAAGATCGTGTGATAATTACAATAACGGATGGAGCCTAAGAAGAAAATGTTATCAAAATCACATTTGATGGCAGAAAGCAAGGAGCTGGATGTGAATGAATGGTTGAAAATAAGAAGGTAATAGATTAGAGCATGGCAGAGGAGAAGAAAAAAATGTTAAAGAAAAGAAAGTGAGGGAAAATATAAGCACAGTTTTCTGACAAAAGGAAGATTTCAAAAGGATAAACAGAGGATGAAGGCAGGTGATCCGCATTTTTCTAACTTGACTTTTGTCTGCTGCGTTAGGTGCTATGTGTGAGGAATATGCTTTCTCTATGAAATTTAGACATTAATGCCCTAGTTATGTCACAATGTTATCGTCAGGGACACTGGTCTGTTTGTTTTGGAGCTGGGCTTGAACCCCGGGCCTCCTCAGGCTGA